>PITA01019784.1:0-36547 GCA_004023965.1 Spilogale gracilis
ATCCCAGCCCGGCAGGCCTCCCCTCCTCATGAACACTCTGCACCCGAAGGCCTACAGGCCCCTCCTCCTTCAGGGTCCCAGGAAGGGCACCCCCACAAAGTAGCAACAATCTGGGCACTGATGAGGCTACCCGGTCTTGCCTTTCTAGCTCTGCTACCCCTGGAGAGGCCACGTTTCCTGCATCACATCCCCAGCTGCCAGGTCAAAGCCATCTGCAGCCTCTTGGCCCGTCTCCCTGCTTCTCTTAAGCAGCCATGCTGAACCCTGACACCCCCAAGTGATCCCTCAGTCCCGGACACTACCAAGCACCCCATGGGGTCTGGCCAACCACGGCCTCTTCCACCCCTCCCCCTCCCCCACAACAGGCCCACCCTCTTAAGAAGCCTGGAGCACAGCTCTGAGCCCCCATCTCCTCTCCCTAGCTCTGGACCCACAAAATCCACAAGCCCACGGTCCAAGACAGAGGCCCTGGCTGTGCGTAAGGTGCGGTCCCCTCCCCTGCCGGGTGCCATGGCTTCACTCTCGCCGTCACCCCGGGTCCCAGCCGTCTGCCTGCCACCAGCTTAACCTGCCCAGGAGCTCCCTGCAGGGGGACCTCAGCCACATTCCCGGTGCTCGTCCCCTGGGAACTCCACCAGGCGGGGCACGTGGCCGCGAGGCTCCGGTGGGCGCCACGCTTCCCTCCCACCTTTCCCAGGCACAGTCTTCACCCTCCGCACACACGTGCACACGCGCACCCCCGCGCCAGCCTCACTGACCTGTGGCCTGGAGGAAATGCCGGACGCACACGTCCATCGGGGCTATGCTGCCGCTCAGTGTCTTGGTGCCTTGAGAACAGAGAGCGCGGGCTCTGGGGGACCACAGGCCACCAGGCATGCGGTGGGGGGATGGGCAGTGGGCCGGCAAGGAGGCCAGCAGGCTGGCAGGGGACGCCCAGAGTCCTGCATCCCACGAGAAGCTGAGGGGCTGTTCTCGCGGGGGCAGTCAGCAGGGACAAGAGGGTCACTCACCTGCCACGTAGGCTGTCAGCCCATCTACCTCCACCTCCTGCTGCCCCAGCGTGTGACGGCCATTGCCCAAGCCCAGGGCAGGAACGGCGTCCGTGACCAACACTAGCCCTGAGGGAGGAAGGGGCCTCAGACCTACCCCGCAGCATGCTCCCCACTGCCCCCAGCCTGCCCCGCCGCTCACCCTGCGGATGGGCACGGTGGGCAATACGCAGGGCCGCGGGGTTGGTGTGCGTGCCGTCAGCGATCATGCCGTAGAAGATACGGCGGCCCGGTGGCAGCCGGTCGCTGGTCAGGAGCCCCACGATCCCTGGGTCACGGTGGTGGAACTGGGTGGGGATGGGAGGGGGAAAGCTGAGCACCGGCAGGCGCCCTGGCGCGCACCCGCGGGACCCCAGAGGGGGCGGGTACTCACAGGCAGCATGGCGTTGAAGAGGTGGGTGATGAAGGTGGCCCCGCACCGCACAGCTTCCTCTGCGGCCTGCAGGTCGGCCACCGAGTGTCCTGCATGGGGGACGGGGACTCAGACTGCGCACCCAGCCCAAGGCCCCCGGGGAGCCCGAGCCTGGAGGCGGCCCCCCTCACCTAGGGACACACAGATGCCACGGGCCACCAGCGCCCGTATCACCTCTCGGCTCCGGCCCAGCTCGGGGGCGAGCGTCACAATGCGGACGTTGTCCAGGGGACCATAGGTGCTCAGCACGTCATGGAAGGCGTTGGCCTCGAAGGAGCGCAGGTGGGCTTCGGGGTGTGCACCTCGCTTCTCCCGGCTTATGAATGGGCCCTCCAGGTGCACCCCTGGGAGGAGGGGGGTGGATGCTCCAGCACGCCTCCTGCCTCGTGGCCCCCACCCTGGCCCCTGTCACCTGCCCGACCTCCCTCCCCAGTTGGGTCTCTGGAGGGGGAGGGGCTGCCAACAGATCCCCGAGGAGCCTCCCCGGGTGGGGGCAGGGAGAGGGGTCAGCCACTCACCGAGGACCCCTGCCCCATGGGGACCACCACTCTTCACAGGGATCTGAGGAAGGACCTGGGGGGAACCAGCTGTTAAAGCCCTGGCCCCTATGGCCCAGCGCCCAGAGGTCACAGCCCAGCCAAGGTCAGGATCAGCCCCCGATGGCCTTCCCTCAGCTATCAGAAGGTAGTCCAAGGCCCCCAACCGTGGTCAGGAAAAGCACAGCACTCGGAACCGTCAGGATGTGGAGACACAGTGGGGGATACATGCCCGGCTGCCTGCAAGGACCAGGAGAGGAGGAAAACCTCCTGTGCAGCGGGGGCAGAGCGGGTGGCATGCTCAAAGGGTCCGCACTTGCACAGGGTGACAGGCCAGGCCTCCTGAGCTACAGGACCGGAAGCGTGGCCAGAGGAGGGCGTGCGCTCCAGGCAGAGCGAGCGCAGAAGCCGGGCCTCGCTGGCCGGAGAGCCTGGTGCAGACGGAGCCGGGGACACAGGCACGCCGTGCCTGAGCTGAACGCCGTCAGGAGAGTTCCCTGTGCCCAACAGGCGCTCCCATGGCCCATCTCCCATGGCCCATCTCCCATGGCCCATCTCCGGAGCAGGCAGGCAGGTCAGCTGCGCAGCCCACGCCACTCTCGGGAAGGAAAATGGCGAAGGAAGTGGACAGGGAGCCCTACAGGACAGCTGAGTCCCTGGGCTGACCCGCCGGGTGAACACGCCTGCCTCCAGAGCTCCCCCATCCCGGACAAGATAAAGGGACTCGGAGGGAGGTGAAGCAGCGTGTGACGGGGCAGGCTGGGAGCCGAGCAGAACCATTTGGGGAGGCTGGGGAGCAGGTGCCGGACGGATGCGGGCAGGGGACACACCCCGCACACAGACGCCGCCCCACTGCCTTAGGTCTGGCCATGCCTGGGGCCTTGAGAAGTGGGGGACCACAACAGACACCCCATCAAAGAGCAGCTGTGTCCCGAACGTGTCCAGCAAGGAGCTGCAGAAGTAAACCAGAAGGTCCCCAGGCGCGACGTGGATCGAGGCGCATATACCCAGCAATTAAGTGGAAGTTTATGTTCTCAACACAGTCAGCACGGAGCCCGTGAGGCCTGTCCCCACTGAGTGGGGACCTCGACAAAGCGTGCCGCCGGGAAGCCTTCGCAGGCCTGGGGCCCCCAGCAGCCGAGCCTATTCGCAAACAGAGCTGATAACCGAGGCTCAGCCACAGCTCGGGGAAGCCTCCGAGGACACGCACGACGAACAGGGCAGGGCTGGCCGGCAGGAGGACACATGGGGAGAAGTCTCGCAGCCATGAGATGAGAACGGGGCGTCAGCAGGCAACAGTCCAAGAAAGAAAGCACGCTCTTCCAAGTACAAGCTCTGTGAGTGTTGAAGTAAAAAAACCCAAGAAAAGAACCACTGGATAACCACAGAACAAGAGCCAGAAAACGGAGGCGGGAAGAATCGGAGAATGCATCCAGGAGGCCTGCGGTGGAACACGGCTCCCAGGAGGTGACGACAGAGAAACGCAGCAGAAAATCACAAAGAGTTACTCGAGACAAGCAAACACACACGAAAACCAGACCGAGATGGCCAGGCCATGCTGCCGGCCTGCACCGGGGATGACCTCCCCCGGGGGCCCCACCTGTGTTCTCCTCAGGCTTCAGAACCCAGAGTCCAAGGGAAGGTTCCATGAGCCTCCAGAGGAGAGAAATCAGTCACACACAAAATATCACAGGTCGGGTGGCTTCTGACTTCTCAACAATAACCTTGGCAATTAAAAAACAATACAGCAATATGCTTAAAATTCTAGAACAAAGTCACTTCTAACGTAGAACTATAACCCAATCAGGAGAGTACAAACACGGGCGCCTGGGGGGCTCAGCTGTCTGACTCTTGATTTTGGCTCAGGTCACGGTCTTGAGGGTGTGAGATCGATCCCCGTATCGGGCTCTACGCTCAGCAGGGAATCTGCTTGGGATTCTTTCCCTCTCCCTCACTCTCTCTCTCTCCCTAAATTCAATCAATCTTGGGGCGCCTGGATGACTCAGTCGTTAAGTGTCTGCCTTTGGCTCAGGTCATGATCCTGGAGACCCGGGATCGAGCCCCACATCGGGCTCCCTGCTCGGCGGGAAGCCTGCTTCTCCCTCTCTCACTCCCCCTGCTTGTGTTCCCTCTCTGGCTGTGTTTCTCTCTGTCAAATAAATAAAATCTTTAAAAAAAAAAATTCAATCGGGGCGCCTGGGTGGCTCAGTTGGTTGAGCGACTGCCTTCGGCCTCAGGTCATGATCCTGGAGACCCGGGATCGAGCCCCACATCGGCTCCCTGCTCGGCGGGAGGCCTGCTTCTCCCTCTCTCACTCCCCCTGCTTGTGTTCCCTCTCTAGCTGTGTTTCTCTCTGTCAAATAAATAAAAATCTTTTTTAAAAAATTCAATCAATCTTAAAACAGAGAGTGAGTGAAAACACTCTCGGCCCTTCAAGATCTCGAAAACTCACCCTCCTGTGACCCCTTTCTCTAGCGGAAGCTGTGGGATGTGCTCCAAAGTAAAGACAAAAACCAGCCAAAAGGAAGACCCAGAATGAGGGATGGGAGGTCCAGCAGGAAGACGCTGGGGGACTCCCTGAGGTGAGGGTAAGGGAGCTGCTGGGACAGCTCGGCCCACGGAGGCCAGGAGCAGGTGCTGGGAAACGGGTCCCAGAGGCTGCTGCAGGAAGGCGAAGCTGATGGACGCCTGGTGCATCCAGATGTCCGGAAAGAAGACTGAGTTCCTGGCAGGAAGCCCAGAATGGAGTCACGAGATAAGGGAACAGGGCAAAGAGCAGGACTTCCAAGGGAAAGCGAAGAGCCAAGTAAGAAAAGGGGACCACGCAGAGTCTGCTTCACGCAGTCCTGCTGATTGACCTCCCCAAGACGGCAAGCAGCTGTGTGGGGTAGGCGGGGTACCCCGTGCTCCTCGGTTGGGAAGGAGACACACAGATGCAGCCGTAAACCGAGAAGTGCAGCAGAAATGCCTGCAAGGACTTCAGAGACAGGAGAGCAAATTCCAAGAGTCAGCTGAGGCGAAAGGGACTGTCTCTAGAGGAGAGCCAGTGGGTGCAAAGGGCTGCTGGCTTTCCTAACCAGTCACAGCTAGGTATCAGTTCACTGAAGATTAAAAAAAAGAAAGTAATGGTTGAGTGTTTCCAGAACAGGGTTTTCCCCTGGACCGGGTGGGCATGCATGTCAGAGGCTGGGCAGTTCTGGGACGAGTCCTCTAGACCCCTTGCCTTCGGCTGCCCGTCTGTATACAGGAGAGCACGAAGCCTGTCGCCCACATTCCCACAGCACACCTTGTAGTGATGAGAGTCAGGCTCTGTCCTAAAGCTTCCTCCAAAGTCGTCGGAGGGAGCTCAGCACCAGACACAAAGTTCTTGTGAGATGAGGGGGGAGGGGAGTACTTCAACCCAAGGGGAGGATGGGATTGTGGGTGAATCCTGTCCTTGCAGGGAGGACACTGTGTGGGGGGCATTCCGAGGGGTTCTGCGAAGGAGTCCCCTGGGAATGACAGATAGGGAGAGGGGACCTGCTCCATGCCGTGCCCGTCACTGGCTGCTCTCCCCACCTGGGCTCACGGACACCACTCTTACCTCTGTAACCTCCAAGTCTCAGATTCAGAACTCGAGGTCCTAACAAGACACTCAGGGATGAGGCACCTAGGAGGCTCAGTCGGTTAAGCATCTGCCTTTGGCTCAGGTCATGATCCCAGGGTCCTGGGATTGAGCCCTGCATTGGGCCCCCCGCTCAGAAGAGAGCCTGTTTCTCCCTCTGCCTGCTACTCTGCCTACTTGTGCTCTCTCTATCTCTCTGTCTAATAAGCAACATCTTAACAACAACAACAACAACAAAAGACACTCAGGGTTTACTCCTCACTTCAAAACAAAACAGTCTTACGAGAAAAAGCTGGAGAACGCTAAGTAGGAAGAACAGCCTAAACGACAGTGTGGAGGTAAAGAAAATGAGGCATGCTCCTCTAGACAGGAAAGCAGAGAGAAAGGTCAAAGGATAGAGGGCGTGCAGGGCCGGAGGCAAAGGTCTGCCTGCCCCCCCCCCCCAAGATACTAGATCTTGGCGAAGCATATGATGGACTTGAAATCAAGAACAATGCAAACAGACCTTCCCCCTGCAAAAGTGTCAAAGCGTAAGGCTAGAGGAGACCCCAGAAAAGGACAGGTGGTCTCAGTGGACCACAACACAAAGACAAAAGATCTAGGTAACTTGTGACAGTGGAGCAATCTGGTTCCACTCACTGTGCATCAGCCCTGGAAGAAGTGGGTGGATGGGGGTGGGAAAATATCCCAATCAACAGTCCCATAGTTTCTTTTTTTTTTTTCAAAGATTTTATTTATTTATTTGACAGAGAGAAACACAGCCAGAGAGGGAAGACAAGCAGGGGGAGTGAGAGAGGGAGAAGCAGACTTCCCGCCGAGCAGGGAGGCCAATGTGGGACTCGATCCCGGGTCTCCAGGATCATGACCTGAGCCGAAGGCAGTCGCGTAACCAACTGAGCCACCCAGGCGCCCCAACAGTCCCATAGTTTCTAAGATGATACCGGAATCAAATTTTTACATTCACTGCTCTCCACAACTTTACTTTCTGCTGCCTAAGGACTTCCACCTGCAAATATTTACGGTGGCTGACGTGTGCTAGCAAGACAACAGAACCTAGAAGTCCCCGTGTCCAGAAGCCCCTTGCCCTGAAGAAAAAGACTCACCATCTGTGTGGTGAGGGTCAGATGTGCTGCTTAAGGTGTGGCCAGTCCGTGACCACAGAGCAGAGCCAAAGAGGAAGCAACAGATAGAACACAGCAAAGGCCTTCCAGGCAGAGGGCTTGGACACAGGAGAACAGCCTAGAATGTCTGGAATGTGCCTAGGGAGAAGACAGAGGCTCGGGCAGGTAGGGAGGGAATGGGCAGGTAGGGAGGGAATGCTCGGAAGGCTGGGTTTACCCTAAGGATAAAAGGGGAGGGGACCAGGTGAGTGGGCCACAGAGTCCTGTACCTCGGAAAGGCCCTGCAGCAGGACTCAGAGCAGGGAGAGCAGCTGGGAGAGCAGGAACAGTCACTGAGCCTCACTGGTGAGGCCCACGATGGGGGAGGACACGTTCCTTGGTTCCAAGCAGGGTAAAGCACAGACCAATTACCAGAACAGAAAGCATAGAACCAGGTGCTGGTTTCCAGCAGCAAGAGGAACTTAGTTCCTAACATCTGATTCTGGGATAGGAGGCCTGGGGAAATTTCCAGAAAGACATCCACAACTGACAGTTTAGCAAAAGGGCTTAATACAGATCACACACAGTGCTGAGCGCCCTCACCCCAAGACATTCTCAATTTAGACTCAAAGAAACAGAGACTTGGAAAAAATTAAAGGCTGTCGGGTCCCCCAGGTGACAAATGAAGTTAAGGTGCCCAAAGTCCACAGCCCCAACCTCCCCCCAACACCCAAGAGGGACCCCATGACAAGGGATGTGGTCCATCTTCACCGTGAAGAGCCCATGCTGGAGAAAATCAGCACACTGGAACAAAAAGGAGGGATTAGAGTGGAGCTACCCCCTTCCTAAACTCAACTCGGGTAATGGAATAGACACGCTTTTCCGAACTCATAAAGCATTAAACAATCCCGACACATGAGGAATACAGCTTGCTCCCCCACAATTCAGGGAGAAGGAACATCCGTGCCCGCAGAGAGAAGAACGTCCAACAATAAAATGAGATAAAGAATAAAATCAGAAAAAAAAAAGAGAATAAAATCAGAGACCCCACGTGGAAAATAAACAGGGTTTCAGAGGAATGGACAGACAGGAGGAAGGAGTGGAGGATGTGGGGGTAGATGACAGCGGCACAAAAGACAGACCGGGGCAGCTAGGCAGACAGTGAAGCTTCTCTCTGGAAAGCACATTTGCTGGAGTCACAGAGTATAGACAGGTTAGGGGGAATAAGCCTGAACAGCAGCTACGGTCGTGGTAATCAGAAAGTGCCAGCAACGGGCTTCTGGAGCCCAGAGGCAGCAGGGCCGCGTGGAAAGTACAGGGGGCTGGGGAAGAAACCAGGGCCACACAAATGAAGGCTGATGGGACAGCTACAGAGACAGGGAGACTCTACCGATGGGGGGAACACCCAAATGAGAAAGCGGGGCTGGGGGAGTGGGCAGGACCCCAGCCCCACCAGGAAGGAGGCCGGCAGGTGAGGCCAGATGCTAGGGGTAAGAGAGGTCTGCGGGAGCACAGATGTGAAAAACACAGCGCTGCTGCTTCCGGAGCCCCCGTTCCTTGAGACTGGAAACCGGACCTCACCTTGTGATAAACCTCCGGTGGTGAGGTGACCAAGGTGGGGCAGAATGAGGTGACTCCGTGCGACAAGATTCTCCGGGCCACCAAGGCGACCCCCGAACCCACGTCCTCCGTGGCCTGAGAGAAGTCAACGCCAAATCCACCTACGGCCAGAGAGAGGAAGGTCGCACGGCGCCCAGAGCTCTTTCTCTGGGTCCCCAGGCCCTGAGCCCTAGGCCGCACCATTGATCTGCACGTCGATGAAGCCGGGCGCCAGGATGCAGCCCCCGCAGTCCTGCTGCTCATCCGCCACTCGCCGCTCCTCAAAGAACAGCTTCTCGGGGTCCAGAATGCGGCCTTCGCGCACCCACAAATCCTCTCTGTGGCCAGAGCCGGGCGGGGCGGGACTAAGCTTACTTACCCCGCACGCGCCCTGAGTCCCACCCGAGCAGCTCCTGGGCCCCGCGCCCCGCGCCCAAGCGGCGCCCGGCCCCGCAACCCAGCAGCTCCTGGGCCCCGGACCCCACCTGAGCAGCGCCCGGCCCCGCAACCCAGCAGCTCCTGGGCCCTGCGCCCGAGCAGCTCCTGAGCCCCGGACCCCACCTGAGCAGCGCCCGGCCGCGCAGGATGCGGCAGTTGGTAAACTGGAGCACCGGGGCCCGCGACTCGTCCTGCCCGCCGCGCATCGTGAGCCACTCGAGCCCAACCGGGCGGGCGGCGCCCAGAGCCCCGCAGCCGGAACCCCGTCCCGCACACCCGGCGGACTGCAGGCAGCCAAGCCCGCCTCCACCCACGTGACCCTCAGCTGACTGAGGCGTATCACGTGGCCGGCATAGCCACGTGACCAGCACCCCCCCTCCCTCCGCCCCGGCCCCGCGGCCCCTCCCCGTCTCCCCGCCGCCCCCCTCCCCAGGGCCCCGGCCCACACAAGCGGTCCACTCCGGCGTCCAGTCACAACCGAGAACTTTATTGGAAATGGCTCGGCCCAGGGCCTCTCAGGCCCTGCGCACTGGCCCCGCGGCCCCAGACAGACGGGGCTGGGGGAGGGTGGTTCCATCCAACAGTCTCAGAGCAAACGGCAACCCCACAACGCAACACTACCTAAGATTACTATATAGTTGGGAGACGGAGGGCTGCTCCACGGACGTATGAACAGATCAAATCTTCATAAATAAACATCCAGTGAAGAGAAAATGACAACTCTAATTCATCCTCATACACAGAGCACTCTAGGGCAGATGAGTGGGGGCGGCAGAGGCCTGCGTCCTCACTGGTCGGGGGCCTGGATGGGTCATGAGTGGGCCCAGATGTCCACGGCACGGGGCGGGCGGGGGCAAGGCGGGGGGGTGGGGACAGACGATGGGCACTAGGACACTGCGCATTTACAAGACCAACTACGGGGGAGGGGGGCAGCTGCCCCGTGCATATGTGTCAGGCTGTTCATCTTGGAATGAGGGGATGGTCTTTACATCATATTCTGTGGCTGGTGCGCTCGGAGAGGGGCTACTTTGTGGAAAGGATGAGGGCAACAATGAGACCGTAGAGGCCGAGCACCTCCGCGAAGATGAGGATCAGGATCATGCCCACAAATAGCCGGGGCTGCTGGGCAGTGCCACGCACACCAGCGTCCCCCACAATGCCAATGGCAAAGCCAGCCGCCAGCCCGCTCAGGCCCACACTCAGGCCAGCACCCAGCTGGAGGAAACTCCTGGGGGAGAGAGGACACAGAAGAAACGTTAGCCACCTGCTGGGGACGCCCCCCGCCCTGCACCCCTTCCCTGGCCCTCCCCACCCTCTGCGGTGGCCTGACCCCAGGCAGGGCAGGACAGGTGAGGAGGGGACCAGCACTCACCTATAGAGGCTGATGCCATCATTCAGGGAATTAGCGATGAGGACTGCCACCACCAGCCCGTAGATGGCGATGATACCCGCCATGACCACTGGGATGATGGACTTCATGATCAGTTCCGGCCTCATGACGGACATGGCCGCGATGCCAGTGCCACTCTTGGCTGTGCCATAGGCGGCACCCAGGGCTGCATGGAGGGGGTGGGGAGTCAGGGGAAGCCAGGTCAGCTCAGAGAACCCAGGGTCAGGTCCCTGGGAGTAGCTCTGGCACAGCTAAGGAACCCCCTAAGTTATCACAAAGGGGACATGAAGTTGGGGGAAGTTGGCACTCAGCCAGGGCCGGGAGGTGGCTCTCAGGAGCAACAGCCCCTGGCAGGTACACAAGGAGCCCAAGGAGTTCTTTCCTTATCCTTGTGGCCGTCTGGCCTATCTGGGCTCCTGCTCTGCCATGAAACGTAGGCCCCATCTCCCAGGAAGCCTCTGGGCAGTTGCCCGCGGCCTGTAAGATGGAACTCCAGTCACATGGAGAAATGGGCAACTGGGCCACTTAAGACTCGCTGAAATTCGGGGCGCCTGGGTGGCTCAGTTGGTTAAGCCACTGTCTTCCGCTCAGGTCATGATCCTGGAGTCCCGGGATCAAGTCCCACATCGGGCTCTCAGCTCCACGGAGAGTCTGCTTCTCCCTTTGACCTTCTCCCTTCTCATGCTTCTCCCACTCACTCACTCTCTCTCTCAAGTAAATAAATAAAATCTTTAAAAAAAAGAAAAAAAAAAAAGACTCGCTGAAGATCTTGGACACCTTTTTACCTCCTGAAGTCCTAGACATTCAGGTCAGAAACAGCCCGGCAAAGCACGGGGTGCTACATCTCTGCAGCCCCAATGTTAGGCTAGGACCAGCTTGTCTGCCTCAGGCTCCGCCCAGGGACAATGTACTGGAAGAGCCTCACGGCACATAGGGCCTGACCACAGGCTCAGGGAAAGCTGGCCCAGCAAGTCATATCTCAGGCCAGAGCTGTCCCAACTCCCCACCGTGCCCAGCCCTGCAGGAGGGCTAGCATCTCTTGGGAACAGGCCGAGTGCTTCCTCAGCCACACAGCAGGCCTGGACCCCAGAGTTGAGAAAGAATCCTCTGTAAAGAACCAGAGTAAAAAGGGCGAGCCAAGGAGAGGGCACGGCACAGGGAGCCATCACCCAGGCAGACGATGAGGCCTCAGCCGACCTCCCAGAAGCAGCCCCGCATGCAGAGACTTTGAGTGCCTCGAATAATGGGAGTGGGGGGAAAACTCCAGGGTGGCCTGTCTCCTCTGAGGCTATCGCTTCTCCCTCTTGCTAGGTAGGGGTGCTGCCTCCCTGCGAGTTCCCTTCTCCTGGCCTCAAAGTCTGGAGCAACTTCTGCACAGAACAGAGCCACAGGGCGCCCAGGCGGCTTTTCTGACTCCTGCCCTCCAGGGTCCCCTTGCACTACTTGAGCAGAGCTTAATGTGGCTCAGACGTGGCAAAGACCAGGACAACCCCACCATCTTTCTGCATGTTTTATTCAACTATCTGGGCCACAAGAAACATCTATTCTCTATACTCATCACTGAGCAGTGAGGAGGTCCAAGGCGCTCTAGCTTCCCAGGGCTCCAAGCCTGGTGACGACACATATGTGCCGTCATATGGCACTTCTAGCCACAGCATGTTCTAGAAGAGACGGGAGGCCAGTTGCAGGGGGTGGGGGTGTCTGGGGAAGGACTCCATAGAGAAAGTGACATTGACATTGGGTAGAGGTATGAGTGAGCAAAAAGGACTGCGGACAGCAGGAATGGAGACATCCACCAACATGGCACCAGACTGGAGCGACTGGCAAGAGGCAGGGGTTGGCAGCAGAGGGACCGGTACTGCCTCTGCCACTCGGTCCCAAAGGCACCCCACACTGCCACGCCTGGGCACTCGGCACCATCAACCCATGGCTCAGGGCTGGTCTCCATGAAGCTTTTCTGGAACTCTCCTGGTCGCAGTGCATTTTGGGGGCTCCCTTGCAGGCCCAGCACCACATGAGGCTGCGTCACACGCACACAGGGGGCCAGTGCCATGGCCCGTTACCCAAGTAGGAGAGCACAGGACATGTGGGGCGATGAGTAAGAAACTGATTACTGGGAAGTCAGCATCCCAGGTAGCAGGACGCTGCCAGATGTGGAAAGTGAGCTGGGCTCTTCTCCAGGAGTGGCAGGAAGATCGTGTGGCTGGGGGTGGGGAGGTAACACGACGAACAAAAAGTAAACAGGGCTGACCATGAGGGAAAAACCAGTCTGGCCTGGGCTGCAGCAGGTGTCCACAAAGGCTCTGGATGCTACCTCTGGAGACCAAGCCCGACCAGGTCCCAGACCGAGCAGAGGACAGAAAAGAGTGCAATGAGGAGGCAGTTCCGGGAACAAAGCACCAAAGCCAGGGTGCCTGCCAGCAGGGAGGAAGTCAGAGAGTTACGGAAAAGCAGCAACCCACAGCCCGTGGAAGACCTGATGAAGAAAGAATCGACAGGACTTTTGTCACAAGAAAAAAGGGGAAGCAGGAAGGGAGACTGGGCACCCGGGAGCAGGAAGCACCAATCCTGAGGGGCCCGGGGCAGCCAGAAAAAGCCCTAGACCACTGATACCTGGTTCTCAGTAACTTCCAGAGACCTGCTTTTGGGTCAGGCTCCATCTGAAAGTATCAAGTTAAGTTCTAGGAGAGGAAGAGATGTACCTGGAGACTGGACGCAGGCCCAGGAGCTGGGTGCAGAAAAGGGGTGAGGGGCAAACTCAAGGCTTTAGGAACAATGACAGCTAGAACTCAAGGGATTCTGGGGCAGGAATATCTTGTCATTCACTGATAGTCCCCTGTGCCTGGCACACCGTAGGGGCTCAATCATGATGTGCTGAATGAATGAATGAATGACAGCGACAAAGTAACCCACAGGTGGCCAGGCAAAGCAGAGTCTCTGAAAGCATTCTGGAGGCAAAGAGCAGAAAAGGAGCCCGTTCAGAAGTCCTGGACAATAGGCAGCCCCTGAAGATGTGGAAAGAGCAGGCGCTAGCTGGGAGGGAAGGGGAAGTCCAGACCACTTCTCCCACCACAAATGACCCCTTACTTGCACGTGATGGGAAGGGCAGGGCAGGGCTCACTCAGCAACTCCTGAGAGGCAGCAGACAGGCCCAGGCAGAGGGAGGCCGACAGGGGAGCAGAGTCCCCACAAGTGTTTACAGTCAGCAGAGACTGTTTGGAGTTCAAACCCTCCCCCGACTTGCATAGGGAGCCTCCCCAGTCCACCAGGTAGGGTGGGGCAAGGCGGAGTCCTCAAAACCAAAAACCAGACCTACCCAAGAAGGCCCAGAGGAGACCAGGTCAGACCAGTCTAGAGGGTTCCAACCGAAGGACTAACCTTCCCAGGTCCCACATTCCTGGGCCTGGCCCACGTGTCTTTCTCCCAGATAGGCCAATTTTCACTGACTTCGACACCCCTTGACCGTCAAGACCCAGCTGCAAAACAAGGGTGCTATCAAGAACCTGCAAGGCTCCTTCTCTTTACCTAGAGAAGCGCTCCCAATTTCGGGCCTCAGAAAAGGGAAGTCCTTCATTCTTTCATTCATTCATTCATTCACTCGGGCCTGAAGCAGAATACCTCCTTCTAAGGACAAAGGCCCAGTCCCCTCCATGCTGACACTTCGTGCCACCCTCTCACTCACCCAGAGGTGGACTCCTGGCAAGCGTGCACACACACAGTCGTTGCTGGCCTGCCTCCCAGACACCCATCCTTGGCCCTCAGCCTGTCCAGACCCCCCACCCCATGCCACACAATCCCATCCCTGGGTTCCTGCCAGCTCTTAGGACCAACCCCTCAGCCCAAATTTCCCAAGCAATCCACACGTCCCACAGGACTACTGGGAAACAGTGACAGGCCCTAACTGGGAGCATCTGCCTCCCGGTGCAGACCCACTGACCTCCGCCGGGGAGGGGGGACGGGGGACGGGGGACGAAGACCAGGTCGCCAAAAGGGCGTAAGGGCCAGAGCTGCGTACCTCGGAGGGGAGAGCGAGGGCCTCATCCATCCCCCGCCCCCACCTCCGCGGAACAGGGCCGGCCCCGCGTCGAGGGAGCTTTCCGAGGTGTGATGTCACACCTGCCCGCAGCATGGGGGGTGCGGAGCAAGCGCAGGACCGCGCGCCCCCACCCCAGCCTCCCTCCCGCTTCTCCTACGGCTAAGATGGCAGCGCCACCGCCGCCCCACCCCCGCACCTGCACCGACAGGGGCAGGGCTGCCTGTTCTCGATCCCCGGGAGACCCCTAGGACCCGCACCCCAGCCCAGCCCAGAAGCCCTGCGCTCCGCAGCCCGCCGGGCCCCGACCCCCGCCCGCTGTCACGTGAGTCCCGGGACCCCCCAACAGCTCGGAATTACGTCAGCGTGACGTCACACACCGAACCCTGGGGAGATGCGGGCATGAGGCCCGCGCGCCCCGGCGCTCCCAGCCTCCCGGGTCCCTCCTGCCGCGGCGCTCACCGCTGAAGACCATGGCGGCCGAGGCGCCCATGACCGCGAAAAAGGAGGCGTATTCGGGGCCGTTCTTGGCCTCGGACATGTCTGCGGGTGGGGAGAGGGCGAGCTCAGCGGGCCGAGGCGGGGGCGAGGACGGGCCGGGCACGGCGAGCGAGCGCGATCGGAGCAGTCAGGCGGCTGCGAAGGCGACCCGGCCCGTCAGCCGCTGCGCTCTAAATACCAGCACCGCAGAACAAAATGGCGGCCGCGGCCTCGTCACATGACCCGGGCCCCGCCCCTGAGGGCCATACCACTTCACGCCGGCGGGGGTCGCCACGGCTTGCGGAAGCCCTAGCGGTCCTCTGACCGCTCCCGCACTGTGCCGCCGCCCGATCGACCCCGGCACAGGCGTCCCGCCGCATCTCGGCCTCTGCGGATGCGGGGCCGGGCGCTGGTAGCCTCTCACACCCCGTAGCGTTGCGCCCGTCCGGCTCCCGAGCGGGGGCGGGGCCGTGTCCAGCCACATTAGCATACGAGGCGGGGCATCCAGGCCCCGCCTCCTCTGCGGCTGCGCGGCGCCGGCTGGTGGTGGGTTCCGAGTGCCGCTTTTCCTAACGTTCGCGGTGTGGAGTCGGTGGCGGGCTTCTCACGGCCTCCCCCCAGGGACCCGGGACCGAGGCCTCCCCGGACGTCTTCATACTTTCTGGAGCGCTCCGAGGGCTCGAGCAGACGGCGCCGAAATCCCAAGTCCAGGGCGCCGGCCCGTTCCGCTCCAGCCCCCAGGAAAGCCGCCCCCCACTTGTGAGGTCCTGGCCTCTCCTCGCTGCCCTCCTGTGCCCTCGGGGTCGCACCACCCGGACTCTGTCCTCAGTTTCCTCCAGACACAGACCCCCCAGCTCCCCACCCAGCTTTCGCTGCCTTCTGACGCGAAAAGGATCCCCTTCCCCCGCATCTGTCCCCTGCCTTGCATCGGGGACCCACACTTAAGTTGGGGGGCTGTCTCTGCCCCTCACGGTGTAGGCGTAACTGGTTTGAAGTTCTGTCGGTATTGTGATCTGTGGATGCTTCCCCAGATTTCTGCACGCTGTGGGATCCATTTCCTCCAGCCTGTGCTCACACAAAGCCTGCACCTGCCAGGTCGGTTTCTAGAACCGCGAGTGGTTCCCTCGCAGCCCAGCACGCAGCTTGGCCTGGGGCTGAAACTGTCCTGCTAATCCCCTGAGAGGACTGCCTTATCTCTACCCACCAGCTCTGGTTCCCTTTGCCCTTTTGTCCCCTCCTTTGAGAACTGGGTGGCTGTCACCTCCTTGGTCCCCCTTGAGCTCCTCGCTCTCCCCCTAAATGTCCTGGGTGGCAGTCTTCTCCATGTGGGCTGCGGGGTCACCAACCCTGGCGTAGCCCTCCCGCGGGGCTCAGCCCAGCCTTGCACAGACGCCTCCCTGTGCCCTCCTCCACTTGGCCAGGCCGGGTCTTCCATCCTCTGAACTGGCAGCCCACGGGTGTCTTGTCTGTCCAGTTTTAAAAGGGAGGAGGCTGCCGTGCCACTAGGAGCCTCCTCCCCTTCCTCCGCCACCCTCTTCCTCGTCCCAGACTCTGACTTCTGAAAAAAGAAATCTTCACTCAGTGTCTCCATCTCACCTGCTCTCCCTCCTAGCCCCTACCTTTGCCAAGGTCACCTGTGACCGCCATTTCTCTAAGCTGAGGGCCGTTTGCCAGGCTGAGTGGGCCTCCTTGCTGCACGGCCCGCTGCCCACTTCACCACACCCTCCCCTCTCTCTCCAGCTCACCTCCTACAGCCCTGAAACCCTCATTCCTTCTTCCTGGGGGCACAAGGAGGAACAAGGACAGGCCCAGGCCGCGCAGCCTCAGCCTCCCTGCCCAACCTAGGGTTCCCCCACCCCACCCCACCCAGGGCAATCATGTCCTCTATCTCACACCATTCTGTCCCTCACAGCCCTGATGGCTCTCTGAGCTAGCTAACATCCCAAGTGCTGGTCTGGCCCCTCACCACTGCAGGCACGGAGGACCCAGGGCCAATGGGAGCCCAGGACAGGGAGCCAGTGCTGGCTGGGGGACTGTGTGCAGAGAATTCAGGCCAAGGGAAAGGGGGGCAGGGTACCCCACCATCAGGAATCAGCGCAATCAAAAAACATAGAGGTGGGCAGAGCACCAGTCCAGTGCGGCTGAAATACTAAGACTCCGGGAGATGTTTCCTTCCTCAGGCTCCAGGAGCAGGTCGGCTTCGCCCACCGTCCTCTCATTTTCTGAGCAGAGTGAGAGGTCACACTGGGTCTCTGATAGGGCTCCTGACACCTCAAACCAGCATGTCTCAAACGGAGCTCTCCCACCCCCACCCTCCATTCTGTTCCACTCTGTTATTTCCATTTTGGGCAAAAGACACAACCATCCTCCCAACTGCTCGCGGCAGGAGCCTGAGTCACGCCACCGCTCACTCCTCATTACTCACCGAGCCCTGAGATCCTGTGGCTTCCTAGCTCTTAGCTCTGCCCCTACTCCGCCACTGTGCTGCCCTCGGATTGGGGTCTTCTCACAGCCTCTAACCTGGTTGCCCTGCTCAGTCTTAACCTCCCTCCCCCACCATGAATTCTTCACCCTAGAGCCACAGGATCTTTCTAGCTGGCACACCTGACCAGCCACTCCGTTCCTGGAATCCTCCGTCTTTCTGTCGCAGGCTGGAGCCTTTGGTGGTCCCCTCCCATTTATCCCCAGCGCCAGCCTCCACCTGCATCTCATCCCATCAAGCTTCTCCCTCCTTACCTGTGTCCTTCAGCCTGTGGCTCTCTCTGCATCAACTACTCTCCTTCCCTTCTTATATAGGGAGTGCTACTCAATCTTTAGAGCACCACCTCCTTCAGGAAGCCCTCCTGATCTTTCTTCCTCCCTTCTCAGAGCCCTCCTTCACCTCTCAGATTCCATTATTACTTTTTTTTGCTCAATACGTCCTCTACTGAGGGTCCTTGTGACTCTTTCTGCATCCCTGATCCCTGGTAGGATGCCTGGCACATATAACTAGCATTTACTGATCACCAGCTGTATGCCTATTCTAAGGCATTTTTAGGGTATTATATAATCTTTATAAAGACACTTTGAGAAAGATACCACCATGATTCTCTTTTTGTAGACAAGGAAATGGACGTAGGAGGGTCAAACATCTTGCCCTGGTCAGCCTGCTAAGGAGAAGTGGAATTCAAACTCCGACTCCCAGTGGGGCTGAGCCTATGCGGCTTACGACACTGCCTTGTCTCCCAGACGAGAGCTCAGGGAGCATCCAGTGACCAGTGATGGGGCCGGCATGGACCCAGGGCCCCTTCCCCTTGGCCTCCCAGCACCACGCACAGCTGGGGGAGGGGATGTGGTGTGAGACAAGGGACACACGCCTCTGCCTTCCTCCTCACAGCTAGGTCCCCAGCTGGAAATCACAGCATTGCAAGACCCTAGTGTGTCATCGCGCAGGTGAGGATTTCTAGGAATAAAGGGAGGGTTTTGGGAAACCCAAGCCAGGGACCCTGATAGGGAAATATAGAGATGGGGTGAGGGAGAGTGCCCTGAGTCCCCAAGAATTCTAATGAAGACAAAAGGAACAAAAGATGGTAGGAGAAGTCCAGTGGCACGTGGCAAAGCCCTGAGGGAAGGGAGGGGGACAGCTGGGGCAATAAAGACCAGGAATAACTTTCCAAATGACTGGAAAGATGAATTTTCCCCAATGAAGCCATTTTAACAAAGAAAGATGGGAGTCTGGCAGCCAAAGGACGATGCGGGGCGCCTTCCTGCTTGCGGACAGTCCCAATCTTCCAAGTCACACTGAAGACGTGCCACAGGGGCATATGGCTAAGAGACAGCACCTGTGCTCTGGGTGAAGGGCTCCATGTGGCCCGGGCAAGGTTGGGAAGAGGTGAACAAGACCGTAGTGGTGCCGCGGGAGGGGAATGGGCAAAGGTGATTTTTCTGGAAGGATTTTTAAAAATCGGGGCTTGTATTGGGGCACCTAGCTGACTCAGTCAGAAGAGCGCATGACTCCCGATCTCTGGGTCATGAGTTCAAGCCCCATATTGAGTGCAAAGCTTCCTTAAAAAAAAAAAAAAATTAAAGCTTTTAAAATGATAGGATTTCCTTAAAGATTTTATTTATTTACTTGAGAGAGAAAGAGTGAGAGAGAGAGAGAGAGCCTGAGAGGAGAGAAGGCCAGAGGGAGAAGCAGACTCCCCGCAGAGCTGGGAGTCCGATGTGGGACTCGATCCCAGGTCTCCAGGATCATGACCTGAGCCGAAGGCAGCGCCCAACCGACTGATCCACCCAGGCGCCCCGATAGGATCTTTTAAAATAAAAAAACAACCTTCAAATAAAAATGTCCTCTAGGTAAATACAGCATGGTACAAGCAGGACCTGGCATGCAGCACCATGGCTGGTACAGGGAGCCCCCGGGGCCTGCACTGACCCCCGAGGGGTGGTGTGTGGCCGGCTCTCTGGGCTGCTGGGAACAAAGGGGGCCTGCACGGGGAGCCGTGGGGGCACTGTGTGCCCTGGACCCTCTGTCCCGTCTGGCCTTAACTCACAGCCCATCCCAGGCACGGAACCCAGCTGCTGGGAGGAAGCAGGTGCCCACGTGACAGTGCGGACTGTCCCTGAGCTGGGGTTAAGCGACAGCAGGAGGCTGAGGAAGGGCACACAGGTGCGTTCCCTGAGCATCGCTGCAGGCGCCACAGCGGTGGCCTCTGGGGCTGGGGGGAAGATCTCCCAAGAGGACACTTGGTCATAGCCTCCGCCTTGTCAGAACCTGTCAGACGGGAAGCACCGGGAAGCAAGTGCTGGA
Organism: Spilogale gracilis; assembly: GCA_004023965.1. Lineage (NCBI taxonomy): Eukaryota > Metazoa > Chordata > Mammalia > Carnivora > Mephitidae > Spilogale > Spilogale gracilis. Next base: position 19,431 of record PITA01019784.1, read on the forward strand.
CAGGCACGGGCCTCCTTCCGGGGCGCAAGGTGCCGTGTGGAGCTGGAGGGGTGGTGGCGCACAGCCCCAGCGTCCCGAGCCGCTTGGCCCCGGACGGTTAGTCTCGACAGCAGGGCCGTGAGGGGGCAGGTGCTGGCGGCAGTGTGGGAGACAGGGGTCCCCGGGTGCGCTGGACCCCACACACACCCATCACCACCAGTCACGGAAGCCACTGCTGAAGGAGGCAGGCATCTGGAGTGTCTGCGTCCAGGGCCACGCCTCCCCCAGGGACCCGGCTGGCGTCACTGTGTCCATGCCAATCACAAAGTGACAAAATGACACTTAGCACACTTACAGTAAGGAGTTGCTGCAGGGAGTTTGGGGGGCAACCCCAACCGTCCGCCCCCCAAAATGCTCACCCATCTCCCCTCCAGAATCCCCCCACACGGGCCAGCAGCACAGGCGTCCTGCTCAGGGCAGACGGGGTCCAGGGGAGGGTGGGGTGGGAAGGCCAGTTCCGGGGGGGGGGGGGGGGGGGGGGGGGGGGGGGGGGGGGGGGGGCTCAGGAGAGCGTCCTGGGGCAGGGGAACTCCGGCCTGTGTAAAGGCCCCGAGGCAGCAGAGGAACTGAAAACAGCCTGCGGGAGAGCCGGCCCCAGGGGCCGACACAAACGGCAGCAGGAAGGGGCCCGGGGGAACCGAGCGCTACGGGGGGCAGCCACGGAGGGGCAGAGAGCAGTAGGAACAGGGCTCTGCCTGCAGCGTGAGGAAGGTAAGGAAAGAGAAGCGGTTTCCCAGAACAGGCAGAGGCCTCAGCAGCCTCGGGAGGAGCCCCACCGGGATGGGGGTCTTGCGGTTTTCTCTATAGGATACTGGTACAGCCAATTAGAATGCTAGGTATTTGAAAAGACATTAATGTGCGTTGCTCCGAACTCCCAAATAAAATACTCTCATGTCGTACGAGGAGGGCCTGTTGGTACGGGGCTTCCCGTCGGACAGGGGTCGGTGCGGTTCTGGACTGAGACTTCGGACCTGGGATCCTGGAGGCTGCCCCCTGGTTCCTCCCAGGGGCAATGCGTGTGGGCGGAACGGGCGCCGTGACCAGGAGTAAACAAAATCAGGACGGGCTTGGCTGTGCTGACCCGCAGCAAGTGCAGCAGGGCGTGTCTTCTGGGGGCGAGACCCTGCCCCAGGCCCGTGCCTCCTGGCGCCTGCGCACCTCGGGCTGGCGGTTCCCAGGGACGCCGCCCCGCCCCATTCCACCTACACGTGTTCTTAGGGCAAATATTTCCGCGAGGTGCCACTGACCCGGCATTAATTTTATTTAGGACTCAAGTGAACACGGAGAAAACAGATCTGGCTGTCTAGTTTCACCTGGTCTCGTGATTCTTCATCCATTCCGATGCTCCAAAGTGTCAGTGCGATAAAATCCATTTCTCGGGGCACCTGGGGGGCTCAGTTGGTTGAGCAACTGCCTTCGGCTCAAGTCCTGATCCTGGAGACGGGGGATCGAGCCCCACATCGGGCTTCCTGCTCGGCGGGAAGCCTGCTTCTCCCTCTCTCACTCCCCCTGCTCGTGTTCCCTCTCTGGCTGTGTTTCTGTCAAATACATAAATAAAATCTTTTTTAAAAAATCCATTTCTCAGCCAATAACCACCCTTCATGTGAATGGAAAGGTAAAGGGATTCACACAATCCTTTCTCCTCCTTAATCATCAGCTCGCTAGCTTTGGGCAAACTGTGACCTTTGTGGGGCGTGCACTTCAGTTCGAAATGGAGCAGGGCTCCCCTCCTGGACCTCCTTGTTGTCGCCGGTGCTGCTGGAGCAGACCCAACCTGCAGGCATCCTCGCCTGGGGAGCTTCTCGACAAAACGCCTTTCACGGCTGAAATCAGCTGGCCAGCTACCGAATACAATTCAGCATTCTGAAGAAGCAGCTCTCCAACAGCTGGTGTGTCTGCACCACACAGTGTCCAGGGATTTTGCTTCCTTGCCCCCTAGCACAGAGTTAACAAATTCCTTATGGTTGGGTCATGTGAGCGTGTCTGCAAACACGTGAGGCATTTCGTCTGTTGCTGCAAGGCACGAGATGTTGTACCTATTTCTTTAGCACAACCCGACACTAGTATCATGAAGATCATGATTTTTTAAAAAGATTTTGTTTATTTGAGAGGGAGAGAGCATGAAAGGGGGGAGGGTAAGTGGGAGCAGCAGGCCCCCTACGGAGCAGGGAGCCCGATGCAAGACTCAATCCTGGGACCCCAGGATCATGACCTGGACCGAAGGCAGGCATCCAACCAACTGAGCCACCCAGGCGCCCATGACCATGATTTAAAAAAAAAAAAAAAGATTTTATTTGTTTATTTGACAGAGAGAGGTCACAGGTAGGCAGAGAGGCAGGCAGAGAGAGAGGAGGAAGCAGGCTCCCCACTGAGCAGAGAGCCCGATGCGGGCCTCGATCCCAGGACCCTGAGATCATGACCTGAGCCAAAGGCAGAGGCTTTAACCCACTGAGCCACCCAGGTGCCCTGAAGACCATGATTTTTAATTTAAATTTTAGTCAGCATACAGGACAAGCTTGGTTTCTTCCAAAAGGTGGTCGCTTTCCTACCTGCAGACTTGCAGTTTTTTTCTCTCAGACCTCTGACTGCTTGCTTGGGGTTCAGAATGATTTGATATCTAGCTGTGCTCCAGGGGGCAAGACAAGCTTAGGGCCCTCCTACTCCTCTGCCGTCTTAATGCCTCTGGATCATAATTTTGTTTTATTTATTTATTTTTAAGATTTTTATTTATTTGAGAGAAACACAGCCAGAGAGGGAACACAAGCAGGGGGAGTGAGAGAGGGAGAAGCAGGCCTCCCGCCGAGCAGGCAGCCCGATGTGGGACTCGATCCCAGGTCTCCGGGATCATGACCCGAGCTGAAGGCAGTGGCCCAACCAACTGAGCCACCCAGGCGTCCCCATAATTTTGTTTTATACCAGATTATCTTTATTTAAAAAAATTTTTTTAAGATTATTTATTTATTTGAGAGAGACACAGCGACAGAGGGAACAGAAGCAGCAGGCAGAGGGAGAGGGAGAAGCAGGCTTCTTGCTGAGCGGGGGGCCAGATATGGGCTCGATCCCAGGACCCTGGACTCACGACCGACCGGGGCCAAACCTAGCGCCCCATACCAGGTTATTTTTAAAGATGCAGGCACTTCTCCGCCCAACTTCAATGGGGCAGGGAGACGCGCTGGCGGGGCATCCTCTCCTCCTGCTTCAGTTGGTGACTTCCATGTACAAATGAGACATTCGGGGGCAGAGGAGGAGAATACTCAAAACGTGTGTCCATTTCTGAGACCTCACTGTGTCCTGATTAGTGGCAATTGATTTGTTTTGTTTTCTGTTTTATACCAGTGGTAGTCTTGTGAATTTTGAGTACATTCTGGATTTAATAAAAAATATAAATATCTGTACAAATGAAATCTATTCCTGCAACAGAGAAAGGACTGTGGGAAAAGCGAAGGCATCTGATTCAACCTCAGTTAAGAGCATCAGAAGCCAACACGCGGCTCTGCCGGGGTACGTGTCCCGCACCCACACAGGAAAGGCTGGGCAGGGTCCACGGAAACTCTGCAGCATCTCTGCGGCTCTCCTGTAAATCTAAAATTATTTCCAAATTAAAAGTTAGGAACACTGAAATATATTAAATATAAAATATTTAAGGAAACTATAAAGCCTCTATGGCTTTAGGAAATGAGAAAGAAAAATTTGAACGCCTGAAATCTTCAGAATTTTCGAAAACAGGGTGCCGTGAAAAACTCCGAAAGCGTGCAGCTTATAAAACCAAGAAAAGTTGAAATACAAATTTTAATTCAGCAATTAAAACTCTGAAAAATTCCTAATACAAATGACTTAGCTTTGTATTATAAACTGTTTTTGAAAAACTGACGTTCTGAAGCCCTAAAGGCATATGGTCCACGTTAACAAATCATTTAATTTAATGAACTGGTTTAAATTATGTTCTATTATTTTCTTTTTAATTTTTTTATATTTAAGTAAACTCCACGCCCAATGTGGGGCTCAAACTCATGACTCTTAAGACCAAGACTCCCAGGCTCTTCTCACTGAGCCAGCTAGGAGCCCCCCAAAATAAACTTTTAAATGTTTCCAGAAAAATGAATGATAATCCGTCACACAATTCCATAAAACATTAGCAATTTTTAACATCAAAAGCAAGTCTTACGGAGCACCTGGGTGGGTCACTCATTAAGTATCTGCCTTTGGCTCAGGTCATGACCCCGGGGTCCTGGGATGGAGCCCCGGCTTAGGGACTCGGCTTGGCCGGGAGCCTGCTTCTCTCTCTCTGTGCTCTGTTGCTATCTCCTCTCCCTTTCTCTCTCAAATAAATAGAAATCTTAAAAAAAAAAAAAAAAAAGCAAGTGTAAGAAATAACAGAGAATAGTAACAAAACATCTTCTTTTTGATATATGACAAGGACATTAAATAGGAATTAAAAATGAAAGTAATAACCACACACACCTCTCTGTTCAGCAAGCCAGCCGGGAAGACGACGGGAACGGACGGCTGCGCGTGCACACGGAGACCTCACGCGAGGCAGACACGGTGGCTAAACCTCGCGTGCCCTCCTTGGCTGGACCTCTGGGAAGGCCAGGCAGGGCCCCGGGGCAGCCACAGAGACTCCTCAGGGCTCACTCGACAAAGAATCCCCCAGCGCCCCGCAGTGGGACGCCGTTTTCAAAGGCCATCAAGGCTGCACTGGTGATGCCCCGCCCAACACCGTGAGGGTGCAGCCTCTGGTGCCCGCCCGCTCGGTGGGTGGCGTGCCCAGGGGACCCCTTGGAGGCCCCTCTGGTTGAAGAGACAGGACTGAGACCCTCAGAGTTCACGTAACAACACCGTGTTTAATGAACACCGAAGTTGGTGCTACAACAGAGGGCTATGGGGGCTCGGGGGGGATGGCGAGGGTGGCAGTGTGGGGGGGTGAGCAGGGCCACTGCCTCCCAGCACCTCCCTGCGCAGTCTCTCAGCAGCCCCGTGGGGACAGCAGAACACGATGACTGGCCCCATTTTACAGCTGTAGCAGGAGCTCCAGGAAGCCTAGTGGCTTGCCCGACGGCACACAGGGCTCCTGGTCCTTCCTCCTGCGCCACGGTGGCCCAGCTCACAGGAGACTGGAGTAGGTGGGCAGGGGAGAGCCAATTCCCACAGGAGGAGCAAGCGAGATGGAGACAGCAGAGGCGTGGCACGTGGGGACAGCGAGGGGCTGGCTGCAGCCAAGTGGGGGCCAGGCTGGGGGGCGGGACCCTGGCAGCTATGGCCCAGGCTGCCCCAGCCCTGAGAGGCTGCTTGGGTGTCTCTTGGCTTCCCCTCCTCCCCTGGGTGCCCAGGCCCTCAGGACCAGCTGAGGGAGACCACTCTCCGACCAGCCTCATGTGGCACCTACAGTCTGCAGGGCCTGTGTGGGGCCAGGCTGGGCAGGGAAAGGGGCAGAGGGGACAACACAAGAAAAACCATGTTATGTGGTCAACTACAGGGCTGTGAGAGGGACGCGGAGGGGCGTGTGGTGGCACCGCGTGGGGGGGATCTGGGGAGGGGGCAGTGCTAGAAGCTGGGGTGCCAGGGGATCAACTAGACGAGCATGCCACACTGAGCAGTCTGGACAGGATCCCAGGGCCACTGCAGAGACTGGGGGGGGAGCGGAGATACAGGCAGCCCCAGGCAGAGAGAAGGAGCGCTGCAGAAGCCCCCGTGGGTCTGGGCTTCTCCTGGACATGGAGCTGGCTGGTTTGGGGTCAGCCACAGAGGGCCCCTCCCTGGGCCACCCTGGGCAGCCTCTTCGGGCATGGACCCACAGCGAGGCCCAGCAGAAGCCTCGGGCTCTGAAACACAAGAATCCGTGATGTCCCCTCCAGGGCCATACAGGTGCTCATGCCTCCCCCAGGAGGGGCCCAGAACTCGGCACAAGTCCTGCCCTCCCCTCTTTCCCCTTGCTGCTACTGTCCAAGAGACAGCCGCAGGAGGCCAGCACCGGGAGGAGGGCATGGGGTGACAAGCCCCAGGCAGGTGCACCTGGGGTGGGAGGGGGACACGGCCAAGGGTGCCTGTCTTCTGGGGAGCGGCCAGCGCCAGCCGCTGGCCAGGTGGCCACAGGACTCTGCTCCGGAACCATGCTAAGAGGCACCAGCAGGGGGCGCCATAGCCACACTTGGTGGCCGGTTCCTGGGCCCTTTCCCCACCCCTGCACCAGGGAACTAAGGCTCAGAGCCGCGGCAGCTAGCCTGGGGCGCAGAACAGCTCCACAGGAGAGACCTGGGGCCTGAGCCCAGGCTTGAGGCAGCAGCAGGTCTGAGCAGGTCTGAGCAGGTCTGAGCAGGGACAGGCCCAGCCGGCTGAGGACCCCGCACCCCTGACCAGCCCAGCCTGACCAGCTGCCCACGGCAGGGGGGGTGGGGGCGCTCACTTCCTGCCTCCCCCTGAAGAGGGGGCCTGGCCCCTGCCCCACCCCCACCCCACTGTGCTGGCTCAGTCACCATCCATGCAGGCCCGTCACTGGGTGTCAGGGTCTTGGAAGCCCCAGGCCTCCACAGCTGCGATGAGGAAGTTCTCAGAGCACAGGGGCTGGTTGTTGAAAGTGTCGCAATGGCCGGTGCGGCCCCGGTTCAGGTCCCCATCAATGTAGAGTGCCTGGCCGCCCCCTCCACCTGCGGGATGCTCCGGTCAGTGGCCGCCCCTCTGTCCAGCACTGCCCCCGATCCACTGTCCTAGCTGTCCCTGCCCCGGCCCTGCCAGGAACTTCTTCAAGACCCCACATGGGGCAGCGTCCCCCACCGTGCAGCCTCCTGTCCACACTCCCGCCCCCCTGCCTGCTCCAGCCCCCACAATCCCAGTTCTCTTCCTCCATGCCCCATGACCCTCAGCCCACCTCCCAGGCTAAGTGAGCAAGGGTGGGGGGCGTCCAGCACAGGGAACATGAGGGTGCCCACCTACGATGAGGCAGTCGCTGCCCCCGGCCATGAACATGGACTCCGTCTTGGAGGGCAGGTTGAAGTGACGTGCAGCCAGGAAGGGCGAGAGGCGGTCAGCAGGGTCGGAGGACACGGAACGGCAGGGCGGGGATGGGGCAGCAGGGGCCTCTGAGGACACGGGCTTGGTCAGCTCCGGGTGTTTGATGACCACCCACTCGTAGCGCTGGACCTCGGGCTGCAGCTGAGGATAAAGGGACAGCCGGAGTTACGGCGCACGGTGCCCCCTGGGGCCCTCCTGCCCGCAGCCCCCCTCTAGTGTCGTCAGCGCCAGGCCCTGGCCCCGGACCGGGGAGACGCCGCACACAGCCGAGGCCTGCCTGCGCTCATGCAGTGTGGCCCGACCATCACCCACGAGCCAACAGTGGGGCCCCCTACGCGGTGAGCAGCGGCAGGCTCACTCACCCGAAACACGAAGCACTCTCCGGTCCCAAAGAAGCCCACTTTGCCTCCAAACTTGTTCCTCTCACTCCAGTCTGTTGACAGGTAAGCCCCACACACCTGGGGAGAAAGGCCCGGGTGTGATGCTGCACCCTGCCTGCCTACAGGCGTACTGCTTGCTCGCCGCCAGGGGCGCTGTGGGCACAGCCGCACCCCACCCCAACCCGAGGCCGAGGGCCGGAGGTGGCCAGCGGCGTGGGCAGTCAGAGTCCGGAGGGCATGGGGTGGGCAGTGAGGGTGGGCGGGCGGCTGCCTCGGCAGGCATCAGCTTGTCGGGGATACTTGTCTCCCTCCTCGGCCCTCAAGCACGGGGAGGAGCTCACGTCCACGGACTTCAACCATCAACCCCAGGGATGCCCCTCAGGCAGAAGCTTCCGGGAGATTTCCAGCCCCGTCAGCCAGCCAAGTGCCACATTTCACCAACAGACTCGGTCCTCTGAGTGGCTGCAGGCTTTGCCCCCACTGTCTGACAGTGAGCCCCCTGCTAGAAGGCAGACACAAAATCGGGAACCCCCGGGGTGAGGAACCTAAAACTCCCAGGCGTGCGGGTTGGGGGCCAGGGAGCAAGGAGCATGTGCAGGGGACACATGCCTCTAGAATGGGGCCCGGCAGTTCTGACTCTCCTAGACGCTTCAGGGCACTTGGCAGGTGACAGCTCCTGCAGAGGACGGGGCCCTGACAACCGCTCGGTGGGGGTGTGGGGGGGAAGACGGCAGGTGGTGTGGAGGTAGGGCTTTGCTCACTAGGCTATCTCTGCAGTGCTCCTCAAAGCCAGGCCCTGGGGGTCAGGCGGCCACTTGGGGGGGGACTCACCCTCTGTGCAGGGCCTGCCACGCTCTGTGAGCCTAAGTGCAGGAAGCCTGAGGTTTCGGGCAGCACCCACCCTCCCTGATGCTCAGCAGACGCGAGGACCCCTCCTCACCTCTTTCTGTGTGGTCTTGATGAGCAGGAGGGTGGGCTCATGTCCTTCACACTGGAAATAGAACCTGGGAGCAAAGACCACACATGCCAGCCTGGCATTGTGCTCGGTGCCCGCTTCGGCCATAGCATCCAGAGAAGCCCGGGCCATCTGGGGCACACGGGCCTGGGAGCTGGGGGCCGAGCAGTCAGCTACCCCGGACTGTCCTGGTATGATGGGGGGGCTGCATGGCAGGTTGCCCTCAGCAGGCACAGCCACGTGCCAGATGTTCCAGGGAGAAAAGACCAGAGGAACAGGTCCCTGCTCTAGGAAAGCTTGGAACGTGCCCAGGAGCCTGCACTGGGGAGAGAGGCAACACTGGCAAGTGCCCGAGGAGGCCTGATGGTGCCCTGCGGTGGCATCAAGAGTCTAGGGCTTGCCCGCATCTCCGGGGCCCTGCCGGCTGTCCTGCACTCCGGCCGGGCCTCCCATAGAGCACAGAGGTGGGAGGCAGGAGAACGCATCTCCAGCTACGCCACCTCTGTGGGGGCACCAGGACCCAAGCCAGAAACTGCTGAGGCTACCTGCCGTCTCGGGCTCAACGGGGGCTGCGGAGCTGCCGTGGGAGGCGGCACGCCCAAGGGGGGCCCGGTCAGAGTTCCCTGGACCCACCTGGGGACCAGCCGGGTGGGGGTGGGGGAGTAGCGGCCCGAGGACCACCGCCACGGGTCATCCTGTGCTAGAGTTCTGTCCACTCCCAGGTGGGCATTCTGCTCCCTGTGTCATCCGAGCACCACACAGAAGCCTGGAGCCCTCAAGTGCGGGCGGCTTGGGAGTAAGACTAGTCCAGGAAGAGGGGCCCCCAGCCCCGTGTTCTGGAGTGGTCCCACAGGCCTCCTGGGGGCTCACCTGGTCAGGCTGTACCCGTGCTGCAGGGACGAGAAGAGCAGGAGAGGCTGGCAGAGGGCAAAGCGCTCGGGGACCCACGACCAGATGTCTCTCATCTCCTTCACGCTGACAATCTCCGAGTGGAAGTTCTCCGCGTGCACGGCCAGGTGCACAAACTGCCTGGGGAGAGCAGGGGGCTCAGAGCCCAGCCCGAAGCCCAGCCCCCGCCCGCCCCCACCCCGCCCTGGAGGGATGCAGAGCCACTCCTGAGAGCTAAGCCTGCAGGGGGCTTCTCACCTACTGAGGGAGAAGGGGGATGGTGCTGATCCCTGGAGCCCACTCCCAGAGGTCACAGAGGGGACAAAACTGGCCTGGGCCAGGACAAAAGCACCCTTCCCCAAATAAATGGGGACAGACAGTGAGCCAGCTGTGGCAAGACAAGAGCCGGCGGAGCACGGACAGACAGCACATCGCAGGAGGCGAGCACATAGTCAGAGCCTGGACAGCAGCCCGCCCTCAGGCAGCGTTGCCGGAGCCCGCCCCAAGAGCAGGAGTGGGAGCAAGCAGCCAGGCCGAGGACAGAGACAGGCCAGGCACGGACACGTGCTTAACAGACCTACCTTTTAGAGAATGAAACACTGAAAAACAGGAGGAAGCAACGGACACAGAGAAGAGGAAGAAAAATAAAACACACAAGGACAGGTTAGTGGCAGGTACCGATGGCCGCACACAGGGACGCACCTGCCTGTGGCCCAGGAGGAGAAGGGCCTCTGTCCTGCCAGCCCCGTCAGGCCGAGACAGTACGGGGACGGTGTGGGGACGCTGCGGGCCCTTCCCAGCCCGGCTCCCCCAGATGCTGTGCTCGGGGTGGGGGCAGACCCAGCAGCCACGAGGGTGGCAAGCAAGGGAGCCCGGAGCACGAGGGGCAGAGCAGGGGCAGCTCTGAACTGAGGCACGGCAGTCGGCCAGGCCCACTGCAGACCTCTGACTCCATGGTCAGCGTCCGGCTTCCGTCTCAGCCATGGGCCTTGTCCCAAGGGCAGGACCCTGCCCCTTCTGCACCCACAGATGCCGGAGCAGTCCGTGGCTGTGGCCACAAGGCTCTTCTCCCTCCCGTGGTTTTCTATCCGTGCAGGGCAGCCTGGTGGGCAGGACACGGTCCAGCCTCAGCCCCCAGGATGCATCCTAACCGAAGCCCTCCCCCACGTGGGCCCCTCGGGGCTGCTGGGGCGGGCTGCACCGGAGGCCCCAGGGGCCCGCCTACCTCTTCTGCTTGACGGTGATGCCCTTCTGCTTCAGAGCTTTCTCGTTGGCCATCTGCAGGAGCTGAATCTCCTTGCGGGAGAAGAGGCGGATGGCGAACGCCTTCTCTAGCAGCTTCTCCGGAGACACGGTCTTGGCGATGTCCCTGACGAAGGTGCGAATGTCCTGCCTCACGCTGTCCGACTCCAGCGGCTGCCCGGCTCTCACCTTGTGGAAGAACTTGAGGATGGCCAGCGCCACGCGGTACAGCACCTTGTAGCCTTCCACCAGGAAGACGTCGAAGACGCGGGCGAAGTAGCCGAGGGGCAGCTCCCCGAACAGCCAGCGCTGCCAGTCTGCGTACACCTGCAGCACGTCCTCGGACACGGCCACCATCAGCTTGTGGGCCGCCTGGCAGTACTTGTTCACCAGGTCCCCGAACGTCATGCAGGAGGACTCGAAGGCCAGGAAGCTCTGGTCCACCAGCTTCCTGCCGGGGTCGTTGCAGGCCAGGATGCGGCAGGCGTTCTCGAAGCACTGGGCCTCGTCCGTGCTATAGTGCAGCAGCAGGGCCACCACGGCGGGCAGCGCGGGGCAGAAGGACACGTCCGGGAACTGGTTGGCAATGCACAGCAGGATCTTGCGCACGGCGCCCTCGCCGCGCACGTTCAGACAGTAGGTGGGCACCTGCGTGTTGTCCACGAACTCGGGCAAGGGCAGGCTGCTGGTGCTGTGCTTGCCCACAATCTTGCCCACGATGTCGCTGTACACGCTGGCGTCCGGCGTGATGGTGCGGCAGGGGATGTCCCGGATGAGGCGCTGGTACACCTTGCCTCGCAGGGCGTGGCTGTGGGCCCAGAAGCCCTGGCGCGCCAGCTGCTTCAGCTCCTGCTGCTCTGTGCAGCTCAGCTCCTTGGGGCCCAGGTCCTGCACGGCAGCGTCCATCTTGTCTCTGTCCACAAAGCAGTTGTACGCCGGGGGGTCCATGGTGCAGGGGGCCCAGGAGGAGGGGCCTAGGCTGCCAGGCGGGGCACAGCGCGCGAAATCCCCAGCCCCCTGTCGGAGGCCTTGCGGCTAACCTGTTTGCCACCCCATGCCCTGTTGGATTAAAAGTCAGGCTTAATAAACGCGTACGAGGTGCATCATTTTTGTCTTGTTTTTTAAAGATTGGTTTATGTATTTATTCATTTGAGAGAGAGAGAGAGTGCATGCACACAAGCGGGGTGAGGGGGAAGCAGACTCTCCACTGAGCAGGGAGCCCCGTGTGGGGCTCGGTCCCAGGACCCTGAGATCATGACCTGAGTCGAAGGCACACGCTCAACCGATTGAGCCACCCAAGCGCCCTGAAGGTTCATGTTTTAAAGAACATGTTCTTGTTTCAATCTTTGTATAAAGTATTTGAAGGGCTTCCATTGAAGATAAGTGGATATTGGGGCACCTGGGGGGGGGGGCTCAGTCAATTAAGCATCTGCCTTCGGCTCAGGTCATGATCCTGGGATTGAGCTCCACACTGGGCTCCCTGCTTAGTGGGAAACCTGCTTTTCCCTCTGCCTCTGCGGTTCCCCCGGCTTGTGTTTTCTCCCTCCCTTTCTCCCTTGCTAATAAATAAATAACATATTTTTATTTTTTTTATTTATTTTATTTTTTTTTTTAAAGATTTTATTTATTTGACAGAGAGAAACACAGCCAGAGAGGGAACACAAGCAGAAGGAGTGAGAGAGGGAGAAGCAGGTCTCCCGCCGAGCAGGGAGCCCGATGTGGGACTCGATCCCGGGTCTCCAGGATCATGACCTGAGCCGAAGGCAGTCGCTCAACCAACCGAGCCACCCAGGCGCCCCTAATAAATAACATATTTTTAAAAATGTAAGATAAGGGGGCTCCTGGGTGGCTCAGTTGGTTAAGTGACTGCCTTCGGCTCAGGTCACGATCCCGGAGACCCGGGATCGAGTCCCACATCGGGCTCCCTGCTCGGCGGGAAGCCTGCTTCTCCCTCTCTCACTCCCCCTGCTTATGTTCCCTCTCTGGCTGTGTTTCCCTCTGTCAAATAAATAAAATCTTAAAAAAAAAAAAAAAAAGAATTCACTATGAAACCTGCAATAGAATTTCTTCCCGTGGGGCTTATGCTGTTACCAGAGCAGGTCACACAGACTGAGGAGAGGCTAGGGCTGAGTTCCCGAAAGACTAGGCCAGCCAGTCCCGCTGAAAACAGCTCGCTGTGGGGTGGGGGCGGCCTGCCAGCCCGCCGCCCCAACCTGTGGTCGCTGGACCAGAGCACCCCGGTGAGTCAGGAGATGCTCGGTTTCCACCCCCTCGGGCTTCGGGCCTTGGGGCCTGCAGTGCACTGTGTACTGGGGCTGGCCCAGCAGCCCCGGGTCAGAATCCACAGGCCAGCCCTGAACACTCTAGAAATGCCAGCTAGGTTTCAGGTAGAGGGGAATCACTGCTGAGGAGCAGACCTGAGGGCTGTGAGATCCAGTGAAGCCATCAGAGCTTCGACATTAAGACGTTTCTGGATCTGAAGGAGCCTGAGGACTTGGGGGATTTGGTGTCACCCCTCCTCGGTGGGGACCAGAGGGACCCAGGCAGATGTCACCAAATGGTGATGCTGGGCCATCTCAGACTCTCTAGCTAACGGGCCACCAGTCTACTGCTCAGAAGACCACAGCTTAACATCTGTCTTTGCCAAAGGCTACTGTCCTTGGCCACATCTGCCTCGTACCTCAGACCAGCCTTTCCGCCCGGGACGGTACAAGTGGACAAGAGAGCTGAGGACTTTGCTTTTAGCAGGTTTCGGCGAATGACCAGATCGCTCCAGCTTCTCCAGCACCTGGAACATTCATCTGAAAATATAGAAAAGAAGTTATGCCTTAAGAATGCAGAGTGGAAATTAAAGCATTACCGTATAAAACCTGTACGTGTGAGAAGGTGGCTGGAGAAAGCCCTTGGGTGTGTTTTTTCCCCCTATTGTAGTAAAATACACAGAAGACTGACCACTGTAGCCGTTTGCAAGTGCCCGGTTCTGAGATAGCCAATGTGTCCACACAGTCGTGCAGCCCCTTACCACTGTCTGCTCTCAGACTGCGCTCCTCTTTCCCGCTGAAACTCTGCCCTTGTGAGACGCGGACGCCCCTTCCCCAGCCCCGGGCGCCCACCCTTCTATCTCTGTCTCTACTAATGGGAAGGCTTGTACAGCCTCACAGAGGTGGTGTCATACGCTCGCCGTTTTGTGTCTTCTTTATTTCACTGAGCATCATGTAGTCAAGGTTCACCTGCGCTTCAGCATGTATCATTTTTTTAAAAATTTAAGACATTATTTTACTCTTTATTTTTGTTTATTTATCTTTTCAAGGTTGTACTCTTTTTTTATTTTATTTATTTTATTTATTTTCAAAGATTTTATGTATTTATTTGACAGAGAGAAACACAGCCAGAGAGGGAACACGCAGGGGGAGCGAGAGAGGGAGAAGCAGGCTTCCCGCTGAGCAGGGAGCCTGATGTGGGACTTGATCCTGGGTCTCCGGGATCATGACCCGAGCCGAAGGCAGTCGCCCAACCAACTGAGCCACCCAGGCACCCCAAGGTTGTACTCTTTTTTAAAAGATTTTATATATTTATTTGACGGAGAGAAACACAGCTAGAGAGGGAACACATGCAGCGGGAGTGAGAGAGGGAGAAGCAGGCTTCCCGCCGAGCAGGGAGCCCGACGTGGGCTCAGTCCTGGGACTCTGGGATCATGACCTGAGCTGAAGGCAGACGCTTAACAACTGAACCATCCAGGCGCCCCTCGAGATTGTATTCTTTAAGTCATATCTACACTCCGTGTCGGCCTGGAACTCCTGACCCCAAGATCAAGAGTTGCACACTCTACCACCTGAGCCAGCTGGGCGCCCCAAGGTTATTTTTTAGAGCAGTTTCAAGTTCATGGAAAAATGGAGAGGAAGGAAATGGAGGGGAAGGCAGAGATTCGTCATCGTCCGGGCCCCCGCCGGACTCCCGCATCACCAGCGCTGCTCCTCCGTTAGGAGACCGCATGAACACTTCATCACCACCGGAAATTTGCAAGGCAGCGAGGGCTCACCCCTTGCGTACCTTCTAGGAGTTTGCACAAACCTATGAGGACGCGTGTCCTCACGACAGGACCGTATGGAGTCTTTTCACTGCCCTAGAACACCTCTATGCTCCATCTGTGTGTCCTCCCTCCCCCAATCAGAACACCGCTTCTTCAAATGCCCCAAGAATACTCCACCATGTGCACACAACATGCTGAGTCTACCCCCTCGTCAGTCGGCGGGCACGGGTCGCTTCCGGCTCCTGGCTCCGGTGAGCAGGGCAGCCGTGAACGGGGGCGTGCTGGGGCCCGCAGGATCTGGCCTGCAGCTCTCCTGGGGACCAGCTATCAGTGCTGCTCTTATAGGAGCGTCCCCACAGAGAAGACGAGCTGATGTAAGGTCTTGTGACGACACCCATCTCACACGTCCCAGCAAGGAGTGCCTTATCCACAGTGGGACCCACAGTGGGACCCGGCCTGCTGCTGGGCTGGAGCCTGCCTCTTCAGAAGAAAAGAAGTCTCACAGAGCTGGTAAGTCCGCTGTGTCTTGGGTGGAAAAGGAGCGGGGCCCCGGTCCCCAGGCTCTAAAGAGCCACGGCCAGAGCCACGGCCAGGCGGCACCCCACCGCCCCGTGTGCAAATTACCTATAGGTCTGTGGGGTTTCGCTTGTTTTTTTTTTTTTTAATTTTTATTTCTTTATTTGAAGTCCTCTCTACCCCCAACACGGGACTCGAACTCACAACCCCGGGATCAAGAGTCGCACGCTTTTGAGATTGAACCAGGCAGGAGCTCCGCCCCTAGGATTTACAACTTTCATTCTAGGCTCTGGGCCTGCTCACCTGTGACAGGACCCCAGGCCCATCCTGGGTGCGCAAAAAGCAACAGCCCCTTCTTGGGGCGGTAAACACGTTCGTAAGTGAACACGAGCTGGGCAGGACAGCAGCAGCGCTCGCTCCACCGGCCTCCCGTGCTGGGGGGTATTAAACTGGCAACTCAGAGCTGGTGGCCACACCCTGCGAAGTTCCTTCAGAAGGACCTTCGTGGAGAAGCAAACGGTTTCGTCTGCGGCAGCAAGGAGCTCAGGCAGGGGTACGCCAGGTCCCCCGGACCTCCACAGCTGGTCTCCTTGGGCCACACCCCGAGAGAAGCATGGCACTTGCACGGCGGGCACCAGCGGGCACGCCAGGCCTCAGCAACTGCTGTAGGCATCTAGGAAACCAGACCCCGGGGGCTTTTCTTAGTTGTTTTTTTAAAACAGCAATACATCATCACAAAAAGGGCCAGTAATACAAAAGGAGAGAACAAAGTGAGGCCCTGCTTCAGTCCCCCCCCCCCAGCCCTACCCCATCTTCTACCTAACGATAATCAATCGCTACTCACGATTAGTGCTTATCCCCCAAAGCCTTTCCCTTCAGTTGGCACGCACACACTCATTTGCAACCCTGTTAGATGGTGGAAGCTGGCTACTGGGAAGGAGTCAGGGGGCAGGAAACACAGGGAACACGTAAGAACATAGACACTCCTCTCAGGAACATGGTGCCCTGGAGGTAAGCTCTGGAGCGGACGGGCCTGCCCCCCACATTCTGATCCTGCACCTCACAGCTTTGACACAACGCTGCCGGGGATGTGGGAACAGGCCCCCCCTGCTCCCCATGTCCCCCCACTCCCACCCCGGCAGCTGCCCCAGGGGCCAGGAAAGGGGAAGGAGGCCACGTTCCCACGTCCACAGCCAGGGGCCGGGGTGGAGCAGGGAGGCAGGAGCTAATGCTGGAGATGATCCAGTGTTAAGACCCACAGGCCCGGCTTCCAAGCCAGCTTTGTCTGCCTGAGCCTCACCTCCACCACATCTCTTCCCCAAGGGCCAGGTGCCTGCCTAGCTGACGGAGCTGGGAAGTACCACCCACGTCACGGGTGTGGGTCCTCAGGCAACATGGCGGGGGGGGGGGGAAGCTCATGCTCGGGGCTCACAGGCTGGGGTTGCACACCTCACTTCCCCACATCCCCTCATCCGCGCTCCCTGCCATGGCTCTGCCGCACGCTGGATGTTCAGGCAGGGCCCGCTGCCATGCAAACCGCCTTCCTCGGGCCTCTAATGCAGAAGAGGGGGAACGACTTTTGATCACAAATGTTGTACTCACCTAAAGGCCACCCCCACCAGTCTCAGGGTGGCTGCAGAGTGGCGGGGTGGGGGTCAGGCTCCTCTCCACCAGCTCTGGGAGGAGGCTGGCCCCAGCTGCCGTGGCTCACTGCCTTTGGCATATAGGGAAGTACTCGGTGTGTTCCGTCCTCTGTTCTGGGCCGAGCCTGCCAATTCCAGGAAAACTGAGAACATTCTATTCGCTATCCTTTCAGACTCACCAGAAATGCAATGATTTCAGACAGCCGGGGACACGTCATGCCTGGCAGGTATAACTACTAGGGTGAATAGTGGGGACCTCCCTCAGTTTGAGCTCAAGTGACAAGAAGGAAAGCAGCCAAGAGAGTGGAGGAAAGGTCACTGTGGACAGGGAGACGACCGAGGGCAGGAGCCCCGAGGCAGGAACGGGGGGGGGTGAGGTCACCGTGGACGGGGAGACGACGGAGGGCAGGAGCCCC
>PITA01019785.1:0-36631 GCA_004023965.1 Spilogale gracilis
CTGGAGCAGAGCCAGAACACACACTTGGCAGAAAAGATGTAAGACGTGCAGAGAGCAGGCAGGAACGGGGTGGGGGGGATGCCACGGGGATTGAAAGCGACTTCCCAATTTCATCTTGTCATTTCTCAAGTCGGGAAGGTGCTGGATCCCACCCACTTAGCTCCGAGGGGCCAGGGGCCACTCTGGCTCGTACAGCCGCCAAGCTGGGTGCCCACCCAAATCCACCTGAAGGCCCCACAGTAGGTCGGGCCAGGAGAGAACACTCCTGAGTCTCCTGCCCTGGGGTTCCCGCCTCCCCCAGGCCGGCCTCAGCTCCACGTCAACATCCCTCAACATCCTGAGAAGGAAGGGTTACTGTCTGGGTTTGTTTTTGGTTTTTTTTTTTTAATTAAAAAAAAAAAAAAAAGAAAAAAAGAAAGGGCTTTCAGGCTGGCAGGGCTGGGAACAGTAAACAGGGATCCGGGTCAGGAGCAGAAGGGACCTGGCTACTTCTGTCTGCAGCATGCTGCGGCCTGGGGTTCGAGCCCACCTAGCCCGGAGCCCACTTCTTTGGGAATCTGGACGAGTTCCCTCACCTCCCAGCCCTTCAGGGAGGCCCGCCGCCGGGGAGAGGTCTCCAGGTCCCAGGGTCAGGCCGGACCACCGCTACCTCGGCGCCCCGGTCCCACCCGCGGAGCCCCCTTGTCGCCGGGCCCCCTCTGGGCTGGAGCCAGGGGTGCGAGGGGGAACCCCGTCCCGGCTTCCGAGGCACCGCGTCTGCGGGCGCGGCGAGAGCGGCCCTCGGCCCTCGCGACCCGGGTTCTGCGCGAAGGCGCGCGCTTACCGCTCTGGCCTCGCCGGGTCCCGGGAGCTCCGAGGAGGCGCCGGCGGCCCCCGCGCGGGCGTCGAGGATGCCGGGCGCCAGCGAGTAGAAGGGCGGGCTGGGGCTGGGGCTGGGGGGCAGCCCGGAGTCGGGGCTGTCCAGCAAGCCCTCCCGGCTCTTCTCCTTGAGGCTCTCCTCCATGCCCTGCAGACGCAGGTGGCCCACCATGTCTGGGGGGCGCGGGGCGCGGGCCCCCGGCTCCTCGGGGGGCTCCTCCACCGCGCTCCGGGGCCCGGGCCGGGCGGCGGGCCGAGGACTGCGCGCCCGGGACCCGCGGGCAGAGCCGAGCGGCGGCGCGTCTGGCCCGGCCCCCACCCCGTACCCGCACCCCCCCTCCCGCGCCCCGGCTCCCCGCTCCCCGCCGCCTCCCGGCCCGCCTCTCGGGGCGCGCCGCCGCCGCCGCCTGCGCCCCCGCCCGCCCCGCCGCGCGCCTCCGGGCCTCGCCTCCGCGCTCCGCCGCCGGCCCTCTCCGCACCTTCCCGGCCCGCGCCTCCTTTTCTAGGCGCCTCCTCCTCCACCTCCTCCTCCTCCTCCACCTCCTCCTCCTCCTCCTTCTCCCCCCCTCCCCTCCCCTCCCCTCCTCTCCTCTCCCTTCCTCTCCCCTGGCCCACCCCGCCCGGCCTGCGCGGTGGGCACCCGCCCGGGTCCGGCCCGCCCTGCCGTCGCGGCGCCCAGGGTCGGCACCGCCACCCCGCCCCGCGGAGCAGGCTTTCCGTGCGACCCCCGGACACACCCCAGTGCTTGGGGGTCCCCGAGGCACCCTGACTGCTGGCGGTAGTAATGTTGGCTTTGGCCACCGGAGGTTTTCTCCATCTCGTGAAGTCAGAATGCAACAATCTTTAGAAACCTCTATTTTAGAAGATCTGGGCCTTAGGAGGGAGGGGACACCTAGTGCCTGAGTGCCCGTCGGGCTTCAAGAACTGCTCTTGAGTTGCTCTCTTTCCAAACAGAATGCTCACCGTTAGTTTCGGTCCTGAAGGCCCGCTGCCCGCCCTAGGTCCCTATCTCCATGATCTGATTATCTGGCCTTGGGGCTAGAAAGCATTGGGCACCAGTGGGGCTGGGAGCCAAGTAGGGGAGATGAGAAACCTTTCTGGGAATCCTGCATGCTTCTGTCTGTTTCCACATTTCCTCCTAGGAGGTTCTCTCTCATTAGCAAAGGTCTAGGTCCCCTGTCTTTTCCTCCCTCCCAAGGGAGAAGGCCACTTGCTTCCTTTTCTCTAGGTGAGGGGGAAGCAGCTCTTTGCTTCCAAGCTCCCATCCAGCCCCCCACTCACATAGACAGCCCCATACCACTCCCAGGCCGCCAGGCATCCCCTGGGAGCAGAGCACCCAGGGTGCCCACAAATTGCTTTGAAAGGGGCAGGAATGAGAGGGAAGCTGGAGGGACAGAGGACTGGACAGATATCTTCTGCTCTTCTTCCTTAAAGCATGTTCTTCAGGTCAAGAGGGATCAAGGCCCCACGGCAGGAGCCCTGGGGAGGATAGTCTGGCCCTGCTGCTCCCTGTTTGGGGTGGGGGTGGTGAACACACTAGGGAGCAAAGCTGGGAGAGTTTAATGGAGGAATTCATAAGGCACTGCAAGCTAGCAGAACTGGGGGGGACGGGTGATGGCCCTGGTGTTCAGGGGAGGCTGCTCTGAGGTGGCATTTTAAGGTGTGACCTTGACTATCGAGTGGAGAGCTGGAGACAGAACTGACTTGCAGGTGGGGGAGACACCAGGGACCCCGGTGACGTGGCCCCACCCCCCGCAGTTAGAGAAAGTGATGTGCACTCCAGAAGGGCGGGGGGAAGCTTCCTAAAGTGCTGGGAAACACTGCGGGACCTGTTATCAGGTGAATTTACAATCCATTTCCATATCCACCAGGAAAGACACGGGGAGTCTGATACCCAAGAGACTTAACCAGAGGTTTGGATTTCTGGAACATTCTGGAGGAAAAGGAAAAAAACAAACAAACAAAAAACGGAACTGACTCCATTTGCTTCAAATCTTAGTGGGCAAGACAGGCCTTCAGGGGCCACTTGACCAGAAGGGGGTGTGAGAGGGACTCCTGTCATCCCCTTCGGCTAAGGTGGGAAGCTGAACTTTCCGGAACATGAACACAGTAAGCTTCACCTCCTCCCCAAATGCCCACAGGGGAGGGCTTGCCTCAGTCGCTTCTGATCTCAGGGAAGTGAATACTGACAGGCAGACAGCAGTATTCCCTGCCCCGTGGGGAGCTGGGCTGGAGACTCAAGGGCTCTGTTGCACACCTGAAAGGTCATCCTGACTTTATTTAAAATTTTGAGATTTTGCTCACCTTGAATTTTCTGTGTTGGCTTTGACCATCACCATGACCTTCAAAAGTAAAATCGTATTGTGATGATTTCCACGTTTGGGACATTTCGGTAAACTCTATGTTGTGGGCAAGTTCCTCGCTCCCCTCACCCCGATCCTGGCCCCCTTGTGCCATCCACACGAACCAGGGGAAACTTGACGACCACGCCCACCTAGGTTCTGGAAGTTTCCCTGCACCCACACACACAGCTTCCCCGGAAGTGGACTCCCCTATGTCTAATAATGTTGGAGATGTGTATGTGTCCAGGGGCAGGAAAAACTTGCCCACACTCCAAAGGTCAAACCCCCAGTTAGTGCGCCACACAGATGACCCCAGTGACCATGACCTCTGACCTCATCCCTCCACTCCTGCAGTCCATCCACTGAAAGCTTCTACTGTAGAAAGTTCTATGTCTCACAAAGCCTGATGGTCTGCAAATGTCAACGAGGGGAGGAAAGGCCAAAATTTCCATGAGTTAGTTTGAGCCAGGGGTCAGTGGGTGGGTGGGTGGCTTGCCTGGACCATCTCTAGGGGAAAGGGAGCTTGAAACTTTGCAATGGGAAGCCAGAGGAGCAAGAAGGGGTGGTCTTTCAAGATCTAAGTGTTTGCTCTGGGCCAGGGGCTGCCGGCCGCGGCAGGGGCAGGGGGAGGTGAGACCAGGTTTGCAGAGACGGGTGTGTGGTGCTAAGGGATTTCAACTTTATCTGCAGGAGATTGGGAATCTGCAGAGGTCTTGAAGAAGGTTTTAGGAATGATCTGATCCAAATTGGTTCCAGAGTTAGATCAAAGATAGGAAGGAGAGAGAGAAAGAAATTGAATATTTAATAGAAAAAAGTAGATATTTAATAGAAAAGAGGTATTGGGGTGCACGACAAGGGGTCCTAAGTGTTCCATGCTAGAGAAAAGGGCAGAACCCCATGCTGCTCACCTTTGCAGTGGAACCCATTCATCCAGGAGCCTGTGAAGTCATTTGCATTTAAGAGCACATGGTCGGGTGATGCCAGACCTGGGGACTCACCCAGCCCGGGCATGCCAGCCTCAGGGCGACGTCTCCGGGCCGCTTTGTGAGAGGCAAGCTCAATGCTCTGAGAAATGCCAGAGGATTAAGGGGAAGGGCAGGCAGGAATAAAGGCTTTTTCATTGACAGCCGTTAGCCATTTGTTCCAAGCCACTTTGGAGAACATTCATAAAAGTAGGGCCCTTCATTCATGGGCAGCTTAGAAAGGCCTCCGCATACATATTGTCTTGCACTTGAACCCTGCAAACTACCCTGATGCCCAAGATGGATGTGGATTCCTTCTATTTTAAAATAAAGCAGATCAAGCCAGAGAGGCTCATAGAGGTTAAGTGACTTGCCAGAGGTCACACAGCTGCTCAGTAGAAAGCCAGACTGGAGGCCATGAGGATGGATGTGGAGGAGGCTGTCGGTGGGTCCCAAAGTATCATGAGATAGTGGGGCAGGAGGACTGAGGTTCTAATGCCTGACGATGAGGCAGGTCTTTGACCTGCAGAGACTGTTTGGAAGCAAACACACCTTTGTAGGGGATCATGCCGAAGACCCCAAAGGTCTAGGATGAGTTGAAAGCAAAGATCCCACTCCTGTAACCTGGTGATTGTTTACAGATCCCTTCCCGGTCTCGCCAGCAGCCCAGGAGGTGCCTTGAGGGCAGGGCTGTGCACTCCAGTCTGGGGGGGGATCGTGCACACCAGACCCAGCAAATCTAAGGAATGGCTTAGCATCAGCTCCACCCACCTGGGCAGGTCCTAGACCCACACAGCAGTCCCTGGGGGGCGCCACTGATTGGTTTCATCAGGCTCCTCTAGCTGCCTGCAAGACTGGAGAGTTGCATCACCTGCAGAGATTCCGAGAGGGAAGCTCAGAGAGGGTAACTGTTTCACCTGAACTCACACAGCAGGGCCTGGCCCCAATTGAGACTCCCCAGCTATGTGACTTGGGCAATTTGCAATGCCCTGTCTGTGCCTCTGAGTCCGCTGCATAAAGCGGGATTTAAATAAAGAGAATGAATGAGGATTGACTATGCTGGGATTAAATATGACAAAATCTTTATCTTCTCCGTGGAGAGCCCATGGATTTTGTCTTCCTTTAGGGACTGGGGGCTGGCTGTAATCCCCGATGATTTAGCATTTGAAAGGAGCCTCGGGACATGCGCAGTGGAGTTCTAAAGGGCGGAGGGAGAGGAGGGCAGACAGGTGATTTTCATCCCAAGCCCTTGACTGTTCTTGAACTATTCTTAAGGGCACGTGCTTCAGTGAAATATGTCTTACGTTCAAGGCCCAGTGCTGCAGGCCCCGGGTCTGGGCTCTGGCCGGTCGCTGCCCCTCCCCACCCGCTGGAGGGGGAGAATCAGACTGTCCCCAGCACCCTCGCTGCATCCCCCGTGTGCTTCCACAATGAGTCACGGCTTCATTTTTAGCTCACGTCCTCCCCGAGCCCACGGCTCCCTTTGCTGGGCCGCTGCCTGTCTCGGGGTCGGGGCCTGCATCTGGCCAGTGCCCCCGGTGGGCAGGGACCGGAGTCCATCCCTGAGACCGGCGCCCGCCCACCTGCCCCCTGAAGGGAGGGAAGTGGGGACAGAAGGGAGCCAAGGGTCTGTAAGTGGGGGCGTGTCCTTCCGCTGGCATCTGAGTGTATGTCTGGGACAAACTTGGGATTCCCCACGCTTTGGGTGAAATAATGAAAACTGCTGCCAACTTCTGGGCTTGGAATTCCGGCTGCTCTTCCGGCTCCGCGGTCCTGCTCCCGGAGAGGGCTGGCCGCCTCCGACCCGGCCGCACGCAGGGCAGCCTGCTGCTGAGCTCGCTGGTTCACACCTTCCACGTTTAAGGAGTTTTAGCTGAAAAGGCCTTTTCTTGCCAGCTTCTCCCAAGCTTGAGTAAACAAAAAACCTATTTATGTCCTCAGAGCACTTAATTAAGGCAGGGCAGGGAGAAAAATCAGCGTAGCCGTCCTTAATGTCAGGAGAGGGTCGCCGGCCCAGGCCCGTGGCATGTTCCTGGGGAAGCCAGGTCCCCCCTAATTTTTGTTTTTTAAAGTTAAAAGAATAATATAATGAGGACCCAAACTCCCTTCGCCTCCATGCATCATGGGGGACAGGTTGATGCCTCTGGCCTCTTTCAATCTCTCTCTCCCCTGTGGAGATCTTTTGTGTGATCCCTCTGTGTTCTCCGTTTCTCTGAACGCTTGAAGAGGGAGTGGCAGACATCGTGACCCTTAACCCCCAAAACATAAGTGGCATCTTTAAGAACAAAGATGATTTCGTACGAAGACACAATAGTGTGACTGCACCAAAGGAATTTAACATTGGGGCAAAGATAGTATATGATCTGAATTTTATATCAACCCCCTCTTCCCCAGTTAGCTCAATAAGGCCCCTGAAAGCTGCTCTCTTTTTCAGTCCAGGGCCATGGGGAGACAATTCCTCATGGAGCTCTTGTATTTCTGCCCATCTATCAGGGAGAGGCCCCAGCGGCCCTCTGTTCGGACTGTCATTTCAAGGAGGTATGTATGGAAAACAGCCTCTAAAGCAGGGGGATAGTGTCTCCCTCCAAAGCAAAAGGGAGCCTGCTCACGGTCCAGGGGAGGAAAGATCACATCTCCCCCTGGGGAATGGATCAGGCAGGCTTGTGTCCGTTATAAAACATTGGGATTCCCTCAGCTCAGGCTTCCTCTGCTCCAGTGATAGACAGTGGCCCGGTGGGAACCGGGGCCTGAGAAACGGCCCAAGAAGCTGTAGTAGCAGTCCTCAGTCTCTGACTCAGGAGTCCCGGGGCTCCTGCCAGATTCGGGCGGGCGGCGGGCGGCGGGTCACGAAAGCCGAGTCACAGATTCTTTACTTCGTCCTTTTCAGACATGGGTGTGAGTCACTTCACACCGTGGATCATCGTTTCTTTTTTATCTCCTTTAATCTAGAAGAGTCCCAGCTTTCCTCTGTCTCTCCAGACATGACTGTCTTAAGGAGTTCAGGTCGGTGATTGTGTAGAAAGTCCCATGGTCTGGGGCATCTGGCGGGCTCAGTCAGTTAAGCCTCTGCCTTCAGCTCAGGTCCTGGGACGGAGCCTCGCATGGTGGGTGGGCGGCGGGGCGCGGGGAGTCTGCTTAGTCCCTCTGCCCCTCTCCCTGCTGTGCTCTCTCTCTCAAATAAAATAAATAAAATCGTAAAGTAAATAAATAGATAAAAAGTCCCACAATTGCATTTGTCTGATGGCTCCTTTGAGATTAGACTTGCGATAAACACTCATCCAAGAATCTTGCAGGATTGATCTTGACGCGTCCACAGCGGGAGGGACGTCACGTCAGCTTGTCTCGGGACTGAGCCCCCGCTAACATCTTGTCACCTGTTTGAGGCACCGTCTGCCGTGTGACTTCCTTGTAAGTTATCTTGCCCTTTGTGATGGCCCGGGAACCCGTGGGGGGATGCTGGGGACCCTGATGAGCTCTAAGTCCTGCAAAGCCGCAGAGGGCACTGGGCCGGGCGACAGCCCCCATCCCGTGCCGAAGGTGAGGTCTGCCTGCTGCACGGCCTGACAGAGTTCCCCCCGTGGCCCTTTGCAGAAAGAGTTTGAGGAGCCCCGTGAGTGGTGGGGGATGGGGGTGGAAGGTGAATCCTCGAGTCACCTCCCGTAGGTCGCCTTTGTCACATTCATCTCTCTGTATACTGCTTCCCTTACAATTTAGCAAAAGTTTAGGGTAAGGTTCTCTTGCTCTTAAGTTGCACTTAAATGCAAACGTCTTTAGGACTTCACCCAGCCAACTAAAGTCTGCCCAAGCCACCCTCTGCACGCCGCTGCCTACCCCAAGAAATCTACACCAGCCCACATGTTCCGGGGTCTTTCAAACGTGGGCCACCACCCAAATGGGCTCCAGAGTATTTCCTCTGACCAGTAACTGAGACCATGTGAACTGGTGAGCCTGCCTACCCGAACCCCTAATGCCAAAACATCACTGATTGATTGAGAAGGTTTGGGGCAATGAAAAGTTGTTGCGGCAAAAAGTAAGGAGTCCTCCCCAAAGTGCCATGGCTTTTCAAGAGGCATCGTGGCAGACGTTCAGTTACTCCAACGGTCATTTTGAGCTCCGTCTGAATAAAGAGGCAGACAGGGCATCTGTGGACAGGAAAAACAACCCAAGACTGCTAACTTGGTCAGAGCCAAGGCGAGACCGGAGTGGTTGTGAGACGTGCAGAGGAGCGAGGGGGTGCTCCCCAGCTCCTGCAAAAGCCGGAGCTCAGAGAGACCGAGGGAGGGAGCATGGCAGCAGGGACCCAGGGGCCCCTCGCAGGCGCCCCTGGGGTGGGCACATCGCAGAGAGGGGCAAACAAATACAAGGAATCCTCAAGGAAGACACAAGTCCGGGCAGAGAGTCTGCCTGTGTCGTGTTCAGCAGAAAGTGAAGACAAAAGGCATTGAGTGGCAAGCAAAAGAAAGACTCTCGCTCCTGGCGTGATGCCTGGGGGCCTGCGGGGAGGGCATGGCTCAGGGGAGGTGAGGGCTCAGCAGTGCTGGCCAAAGGAAAGGGAGAGGGGCTTCCTGACATCTCTTTAAGCTGTAGTTATTAATTGAACTCCTACTGTATGCCCAGCACTGGGGATACAGACAGGAACAAGTCAAACTTGGCCCCTATCCTTATGGCATTTCCAGTTGGGCCTGGGGAGAGAAAATAAGTAAATAAGATACTTTCAGAGTTATAATACTATACAAATAAAATGGGATGATGGAATAGAGAGTAAGCAGACTGCTTTAGATAATGCGGAGTGAAGGAGCATCAAAGAAGCTGGTGATGGGGCCTAGCTCCGAGGGGAGCCTAGCAGAGGATGCTGAAGGTGCAAAGGGCCTGGGGCTGCCACAAACTCCAGGTGTGCTTTCCAAGGAGAAGCATGGAAGGAGAGGCACGGAGAACAGAAAAGGGGACCTAGAGACTGGCGGACAGGACGAGGGCAGGACGAGCGCTGAGCCCTGTACATGTGGGGGAGGAAGGGGAGACGGCCATAAGTGCAGAGCAGCCGCATTGCCTTTGCTCCTGAGGGATTCTGACTGGTCTCCACGTGCCAGACGTGGCATCCTCGCTAGAGGGGTGCGTGTGTGTGCGTGCGTGTGTGTGTGTGTGTGTGTGTGTGTTTCTTATTTCCCCACCTGGATTATAAGCTTCGCCAAGGCAGAACGCCTTCTTTTCCTTCTCTCCGTGCGGTGCTCTGCACAGGGCTCTGTCCACGGTGGGCTCATTAACTGCCGTCTGAACGAAGGGTGGACGGACAACAGGTGGGTGGATGGACGGATTCCCCGACTAGCACACATCTCTCTGCGATCAGCCTTGTCATTCCTATTTAGCTCAGGCTGGGTCCGTATCTTCACGTGCCTGCGTGAGGCACAGAAGTGAGCGTGCACGCTTACTTGACTCACAAAACAGTTCAGACACTCAGGCTTTGCTAAAGCGAAGATCGGCAGGTGTGCTTTCTTGGCCCATAGGGGGACGCACGGGTGCCTTCCATAGACCCACCTACCCAGAGACCAACAGGAACGGGGAGGTGATGTCAGAAAGAGAAGGAGAAAGAGGAGGGAAGCAAGGCAAGCTGGCTGGCAGGGGACGAGGCTGGACTGGGCACTTGGGTGTGTCCGTGTGATTGAGCTCTGACCCCGGCCCGCGGCTGGGGCCGACACACACCCCTCGGAAGCCTGGACCACACAAGCTTCCCTCAGTCCCTCCCTCCCCCATCCCTGGCTGGAAGGGGAGAGCCCCAAAGACGTCAAGGGGGATGGAGACCCCGGCCTCAGGCCCCCCAGCCACTGTGTGGACAAGCCCCGCGGGTGGAGAGCCATCCAGGCCCCGAGCCCGGAGCTGGCGTGTGGCCGGCCGCTCAGGCTGCTTCCCTTCAGCGCGGAAGAGGAGGGGAAGGTGAGAAGGAGGGGCTCTTCCTTTATGCAGCAGATCCAGAAGATACACCTCAGCTCGGTGGGGTCTCAGTGCCAACTTGTGGGACAAAGGACAGGGATGTGGAAGAACCCTCTCTGGGAGCCGACCTGCAGGGTACTCGCAGGGAAGGACCAGAGCCAGGGCACCTGACGGGAAGTCACTTGACGTGGGTCAAAAGTTCCATATTTTGGGGCGCCTGGGGGGCTCAGTTGTTAAGCATCTGCCTTCGGCTCAGGTCATGGTCCTGGAGACCCAGGATCGAGCCCCACATCGGGCTCCCTGCCCAGCAGGAGGCCTGCTTCTCCCTCTCTGACGGCTCCTGCTTGTGTTTCCTCTCTCGCTGTCTTTCTCTCTGTCAAATAAATAAATAATAAAAAAAAACAAAAAAATCCAATAATTCCATATTTTATTATTATGATTATTAAGATTTTTATTAATTTATTTGAGAGAGAGCACAAGCGGAGGGAGCTGCAGACGGAGAGGGAGAAGCAGGCTTCCCGCTGAGCAGGGAGCCCGATGTGGGGCTCGATCCTGGGACCCTGGCATCATGACCCGAGCTGAAGGCAGACTCTTAACGACTGAACCACCCGGGCATTCCTAAAATTCCGTATTTTAAAAATAAACAGATGAAAAAAAAAGGGAGAGAGAGTTTTGATGGGAGCTTCATCTTAAAAAATAAATCTAAAGTGGTAAAAATCCCAAAGGAGCGAATTTTATCTTATTTTCACCAAGTGTGGAAAGTCTGCCTTCACTCTCAGAGTGATAAGTGATGTAAGTGATAAGGAATGACTTCTCTTCCACCAGCCATGTTTTCGCCCAGCCAGCCTCCGTCCGGGCACCTCCTTCCCGGTGCATCTAACTTGTGGGCAGCCCTGCGCTCCATCACTGTTTCTACGGGCTTCCCTCATTGATTTAACCTTGCTGGCTGGAATTGAGATCCACTGATGTCCCTCGAGTAACTGCCGGATGCAAGACGCTCTTGTCAGCACTTTCACACAGCAGGTAGGTTCCAAAGTGCCCCTCTGTTTGTCCCCCCGTCCAGGGCACACCACGTTAGTCCTCTGCCCCCGCCATGTCCCCACTGAGGGACTTTAGAAGTGGCGCCTTGCAAAGGGGGGGAGACCTTCTGTGGCACTTCAGTGGCCACCTGCCTTTGAAGCCATTGGCCAACACGACCGTGGGCTGGAGTAGCTGACCCTTGTCCTTCTGGGAGCTTCCCCAGCAGCTGTTTACCCTGATTCCCAGCCATCCACCAGCCACCGTGTTTCCTACTACTGTTTTTCTAGCCTACTTAGCTATTCAGGGGGAAAATATCACAGTGGGTAGGAAGTTTTTGCTCAAAAACCAAACAAAGAGAAGAAAAACAAGAGCAAAGGGAAAGAAGGTTAAAAAAGAAAAAGCCTTTGAGAAATACCAAATGCTCTTGTTAAACAAATAATTTCTTAGGGCTTCTTAACGTACAATGAAACCCAATAGCCGTGAAAATAAATCCAAATTAATTGTTTTTCCCCCACCCCCAGTTCCAGATTCGCTTTCTGTGCCTTCACAAGAGTTTGTCCACAGCAGGGGTCCTGGCACCTGAAGGCCCAGGGAGGACGGCACAGAAGCCAGCTGCTCAGGCTGCTGGACACATCTGGAAGCTTCTTAGACCCTCTCCTTTTGCCTAGGTTCCAGAAGCGGCTTTTCTGCTGTGGTTCTTGGTGCTCTGGCTTCTAATCAAAGAGGAAGGGTAGGGTGAGGAAGTGTGTGACTTGGAACCACCGGCTGGATTTTCTTCACCATCTAGGGCTTTGCTGGGATGTTGCCTCCTCAGGGTGCCTCCCCTGACCATCATGCCTAGTCGCCCTCCTTCCCTCCCTAGCCTCTGCATTCCATGACCCTGCTTTCCTCTCTTCCTAGAACATACTGCCACCTAAAATCGTGGGGTTCACTTTTTGTGTGTCTCCCACACTAGCAGGCAACTCTACGGAGGAGGGAACTTTATTTGTCTTATCCCTAGTTGATCCCCAACACCTGCAAGAGTGTTGGGCACATCGTAGGTTCTCAGCCAATGTGGAATTAAATTGAACCCTTAAGTTCAAAACACATAAAAAGAAATGATAGAAAATGTCGCATTTTAGAAAGACTGGATACTACCTCCTAGGAGTTTCTTTCTAAAAACAGTTCTATCTATAGCTTGATATATAATCATATACATTTATATCTTCATATAATTATATATCTTGACATACAAGATATGTCGCTGCAGGTTGGCATCAGCTGTATTCAATCGAGCTCCTCGGCTACTCACTCTGATGGTCACAAAACCATTTAATCACGCTCGCCCTGAGCTTACTTTCCCCCTCTTGTTCATCTTGTCAGTGCCTTGCTGGAATGCAGGTGTGCCTACAGTTGTAGAATTCCTCTGACGTATCACCCCAGTGACCCAGAGTAACCTCATTAAATAACTGAACCACCTGGTGTGACTTGTTCCAAGTGAGCCCATGTTGGCTCCCAGAGACCGATCGCTCTCGATCTCGATCATAAATTCAGAAACGGTGCTGTTGGTAATGGTGTCTGTCATGTGGTCAGTACAGGGGGGACAGAGCGGGTGGGGATACCACCACCGCCTCCCGTGCCCCCAGAGCAGATGGAACCTGGGCAGCTGGGGACCCTGGAGTACTTGGGGTCTTGTTCTCTTCTCCGAGAGAGGGGAGCATGTTCGGTCTTCCGGGACAGAAGGCTGAATGAAGCCTGGGAAGCCCCAGCACCCCATTCCATTTGGCTAAAGACAGACGAGCTCTCGGCCAGTCAAACACGACGTCCCCGAAGGGCTCAGCAGGGGCAGAACGGAACCTGGGATGCCGCAGGGCAGGCGGCCCTGGGCTCGGGACCCACGCTGGTTGCTTTGCTCAGGACTCTCCTGGCACTCACTCGGGACCCTCTCTGCCGCGTCCTGCTCCGGCTGCTTGCAGCAGTGATCAGCCTCGCGGTGGCCTCGTCCAGCTGTGTGCAGGTGTGGGGTGGGGGCCACACGCAGGAGCCCGTCTGGCCCCCCGTGCCTGAGAAACCCAGGAGGGTGGTGAGTTGACATCCACGGGGCCACTGGTGGGGTCAGCTGCCGGAGGACAAGCTTCCTCTTCCCGTCTTCCTGGGGGGCAGTTCTGAGGTTGTATTTCCTGAGCTGTCAGAAGGCCCTGTTGGATTGTCCACGAGTTCACGAGGACCCTCATGGAGCCCCCTCCTTCCCTGCTTCCCTCTCCCCAGCCCCTGCTCCTGTTCCCTGGGAACACATTCCCAAGCAAACTACCTGCTTGCAAGCCTCCATCCCAAGCTCTGCTTTAGGGCTGAACTCGGGCTATGCTACTGGCTGCCCTCAAGCAATTCCTAGTCTAAGCCCCGCTCTTCGGCGCGTGTGCACACACACACACACGCACACACGCCCCCCTCCCCAACACAAACCAAACCCCACTGATAAGGAGACGATTTCCCCCGTGATAGCCATGAAGGCCCCAAGGCCATGGACCCAGCTCCTGGAGGAGAGTGGGACGGGCCTCGGGATGCCTGTGACCCTAACCACAGGTGAGGTGCGGGGTGTCCAATCAGCTGGGACACGGAGGTTCCTGCAGGACGGGAGGGGTGACGTCTGGCCTCAAGCCACAGACGTGTACCCTAAATTACGAGCTTTTCCCTCTCGCTGTGGAATGAATGCGGCCTCAGACGGAGGCCTCCTGCAGCTGTTTGCGGCGGGGGGCCCGGGGCAGGCCAGTGACTTT
Source organism: Spilogale gracilis (assembly GCA_004023965.1). Classification (NCBI taxonomy): domain Eukaryota; kingdom Metazoa; phylum Chordata; class Mammalia; order Carnivora; family Mephitidae; genus Spilogale; species Spilogale gracilis. The sequence goes on from PITA01019785.1 coordinate 13,864, forward strand.
GAAACAGGGGATTGGAAAGGAATCTGACAAAGGGGCCAGTGTCTGAGGGAACCTGACAGGAGCCCAGCAGAGCCCGGTGTGGGGCTTTTGCACGGCTGCCGGGGGAGCAAATGCGCACTTGCAGCTGACCTGCACCCGGGGCTCTGGGCACAAACCTGACACTTTCCAGATGTGCCAAGCCCTCCCTTTGGCACCAGCCGCAGCACGCTTCCCCCAGGTACAGACGCACACATGCTCACAGGCCCTGTAAATGCCGCCTTGTGCTGGCGACCCCAGGCCTCCCCTGTGAGCCCCACACCCAGACCCGAAGGTGGGCACCACCCCCCCGCCCCCACCCCCGCCCCATGCTGAGCTGGAGATTTATGAGCTGGATTTCAAAATAGTTCAAGTTCAAAGTCGGCTCAACTGCAGCTGCCACTCGGACCGCCACCATTCTTCAGGCCTGGCTCCAGGTTGGGTGGCGAGGGGATGCTGAGCTTGCCTTCCAGAAGGTTCTTTTCAACCGGAGGAAGGGTGAACACTGAGATCTCCAGGATCGGGGAAAGGGAGGCTTAGCGGGAGTTTGGGGGTACAAGGGGGTATCCCTACAATGCCATTCCTTCTCAGTCCCCATCTGGGCTTGAGCAAAGCTCATGTGGCCCCTGGTGTATGGGCAAGGACAGGCCACATGCAAACCCCAGCTGTGGCCTCCCTGTGGGGCCAGATACCCGGGAAGTCCTCCCCACCCAGCTGGCTCACGGGTCACGGAGGCTCCTGGGTCATGGACGGTAAAGTGGGGGGAAGGAACAAGTTGCATGGAGTCCTTGCTACTGACTCACAGGGTGTGTTTCCCCCTGGACAAACCTGAGGACACCGGAGATGCTCGTCCACTCAGAGGAGCTGGAAAGGAACGCCAGGTGGCTCAGAGGTCCCGGGGCTCATGCTCTGGCGGCCCCAGGAAGCAGCGAGCACACTTTCATCCTTTCCTTTATTCGTGTGTGCTCTTTAGTGGGCTCCAAGTGTAGAAAAAAGCATTGCTTTATCAAAGTCTTCATTTATATGGGGGTGTCGTGTTCACAGATCGGGGACACACATCTCAAGTGTCCAGCTCGACACACTTTGTGTGTGTAGACACCGGTGTGACCCGGCCCAGCCAAGACGTGGCTCATGTCCATCACCCGGGGGACCCTAACCCTGCTCCCCGGTCAGACGCCCCAGGGTCCCCACCACCTGTACTTTGATCATCACCGATGACTTTTGTCTAAAGACAAATGAAGACAGAAAGAACAACTTAGTAAAATGTAAAGGACATCCTATAACCTGTGCTTTTTAAATATCAGGTTCTTTCTATCACAATAATATCCTAGAGATTTACCCATATTGTAAAGGAGATCCTTTAGTGGGGTTGGGTTGAGACCCAAGGTTTCCTGGGGGTCCTGGTGGGGGTGACTCTTGACTTTTCCCGAGATGTCTGAATTCCCCGCACTGTCGGCCCAGTCCGTGCATTAGCAGTGGAAAGGGACTAGGGCACCAGCAAGGCAAGGGGACGAGAGGGACTAGGGCACCAGCAAGGCAAGGGGACGAGTAAGTGAGACTGGTGGCAGGCGACGTCTCTCCAGTTTGCGTCCCCTCTGAGCCGGATCACAGAGCATCCGTCCCACGGTGATTATAACGACATCTGTGTACCCACCACGTGCCGGGCACCATTTCCGGGACTTGGCGGGAGTCTCTCCGTGCAACCTGCAGAGCAGCTCTGTGAGGTGGCCCCGTTTACAGGGGGTGAGGGGATGAAGCATGTCTAGGGTCCTTCAGGTAGGGAACGGCAGGGCCAGGATGCACGCAGAGTTCTGGAGGTGTGTGCATCTACACCGGACTCCTTCCTCAAACTCTGCACCCACCTTGGCTCGGGGCCTCCCACACGCACGAGCCCAGACCTCGGCCCCCCAGGATTGAGCGCCGGGTGCTCTCTCTGGGTGTGCTCGCTGCCCGGCTCGCTCATTTCTGAGCGGTCCTTCTCTGGGCAGCTCGGGCTGCTCTAACGGGAGATAGTCCTCTGGGTGCCCAGATGAACATCTCCTCCTCTGTGGTCCTGAGGCTGGAAGTCTGAGATCAGGGCACCCGCGCCGTCGTCGGCCTCCTGGCCACATCCTCTTCCTGGCTGTTCCTTCTCTTACCCTCACACTGCGGAGAGAGACAGAAGGAGCAAGCTGTCCTGGGTGTCTTATTAGGGCACGAACCTCATCACCGAGGCCTCATGACCGCATCCCCTCCCAGAGGCCCCGCCCCCTGGTACCCGCACGTACTGGGGGCTGGGGTTTCCACATGTGAATTTTGGGGAGACGTAAACATTCTATCCATTGTAGTCATGGTGGAGAAGGGGGTCTGAAGCTTTCAAGATAATCATCAGGGAGGTTCCGTATTGAGTTGAGGGGGGTTAACGCTTTCATTGCCGCTGGCAGGGAAGCAGGAGGTGACTGTCCCCAGGAGTCCCTGCAGCAGGCCTGCCCCCTGCCAGCCCAGGACCCTGCAGGGAGGACCAGGCTGGGAAGGCCCCAGTTTGAGTCCTGGCGCTCTGTCCGCTCTGTTTGATGGGGAGCCCCAGTGTGGGGCTCTCCTCCCATGGGAGGCTGTGTCCCCGAGGTCCTGCGGAGCCCCTCTCCCAGCTCCTGGCTCTGCGGGGCTCTCCAGATCTGGCCTGTCCAGCCACCCAGACCCGCGCGCAGGACCTGGGGTGCGGCAGACCTTTCCCCTCCCCGCCGACATACAGCCCCATCCCGTGGCCCTCCTGTCTGGCCACCCCCAGAGCTCTGAACCCCCCTTTTTGTGGGAAAGAAGAGCTCTTTGGAGCACTGGAAAGACAGAGCCCTGCCTGAGGACAGGAGTCGATGGGAAAGGAATGAGGAAATTCAGAGCTGCGGCTCTCAGACTCAGAGAAACCAGGCTTCCAGGCCCGGCTCGCCAGGGACAAGACACCGACTGGGGACTCTGGCTGTCACCAGCCGCCCGCTTGTCAATAGTGAGTGTGAGTGTCTGTGACCTGAGCTTCCGATGAGCACGGTCAATTAAACACTGAAGCCCTGTGACACGCACACACGCGGGGCTAATCACCGGCAAATAAGGGCCCCGTAGAGGGTTGGGTTGTGCCCCCCCCCAAAGATATGTTCAACTCTTGACCCCAGGGACCTGTGAACGTGACCCTATTTGGAATGGTCTGCAGATTCAATCAAGTAAACATGGGGACTGCGGGGGTCGAGTGGCTAGTGTCCCCACAAAAGGCCACGTGAAGACATGCACAGGGAGGAGGCACGTGTCCTGTGACTCGGTTTCCCCACCTCTAAAATGGACGGTAATGGTACCTGAGTCTCCTTGGGCTGCTGTGGGATTAACCGCCTCCAGCCTGCGTAGGGCCTGGCCTCAGCCGGCACACGGCTCACGGTATGGACCATTACCTCCGGAGCGTGATGCTTGCTTCTGGTCGGCCCCTGGGTGCTGTGCATGACTTGGTTGTACCTCAGGCTCCCCCCTTCATTCAAATCCTCAGGGGACGTTTATAATGAGAACAGCTTCTGTGTCTGGTGTTGAATTCCCAGAGCCATGACCACGGCAGCGACAGAATAATCTGGAACCTGGCACGTGGCTGAAGGCATGCCCTTCTTTGTGCCTGTACCACTGGGAGATCTCCGTGAAGCATGTGGCTAGGGGGATGGAACAGTAATGAGACTCCCAGCCTCTTGGGAGCACCAAAACCTTCCTCATTGGCTTGACTAAAAGTCCCTTCCCTCCCACATGAAGTTCCATGGGCCTCTCTTTCTTAAAATCAACATTTTATTGTCTTCAAGAGAGCTGAGCTAAGAGGGCTGCGGCTGCAGAATCAGGCAGAGGCTTGCTGCACTTGGCCCCCCAATGCAGCAAGTTCGGCCCCTTGCCACAGAGCTCAAGCCCCCTGCCCCAGCTTGGCCTGTGGACCAGAAAGACCCTCTGGGAGGCCAGACCTGCACCCAGGCCCCTTCCCAGCGTCGGCCCTGCCTGATCCCGTGCCTGAGCCCGCACGAGCTGGGACTGGGGGCGTGGCCCTGGCATGGACCCCTGTCTCTCTCCATCAGGCCCCCTGCACAAAGCTCCCTTTGGTTTCCCATGGCCTGGTTTACTGCCACAGTGAACTAAATCTAAGGTGGACATTCTTTCTCCCCCCTTCTTTGGCGGCATGGGCTGAAATGTTGACTCTCAGGGTGGAGGAGGGGCTCGGCTTCCCTTCGGTGCCTTCAGACACTCCTGGGAGGAAACGGAGAGGGAGGACCAGAATGCTAAGTGGGGAGAGCGCACCGCGAGGGGCACGCTCCTGCTTTGGCCTCGTGAGGGTCCGGGTGAACACATGCACCGACACGGGGACCCGAGGGGCAGTGGCTAGGGGAGGCTGGTGGCCCGAGCACCGGCTTCACATTCCAGGCCCGCACCTAATGGCTGGCTCGGAGCATCTGTTCTCCCGTCCACAAAATGGGCACAAAGGCAGCACCTATGCCTGGGGTGCCTGTGGGGTTAAATGCTTTGATGGCAGCGGTGTGTCTGGGGGGCTGTGGATCCGTCTCCTGCTTCCACCGGGTTTGGATGGAACAGACACAGGACTCCCCCTCTACTGGCCTCCGACCACGCTCTAAGTTGTTTTCCATTGCAACCCTCCAAGCCATCTTCTCGGCCACCTGTGCCTCCAGGACCAGCCAACACGGTGCTTTGAACTGAGCTCCTCGCTACTGATCAACCATGAGCTCCCAGGTTCATCAGAATTATTGCACCTGCCGGCCCTCTGCACCTGCCTCTCTGGGCCTCTATCTCCACCATGAGGATGTGGCTCTGCAGGCCTGGGCCACTGCTTCCAGGAGCTGGAACAGCCCCCACCCGGGCCCTAGGACTTCCTGGGGAGCAGGTGAGCTAGTCACAAAGGCAGCCGGAGACCCCCTGACTCACCTTGCAGGCTGGCCCCCAGGGGGCTGGGCGAGGCTCTCACCCTCGAGCATGACTAAAAGCTTCGGGAGGCTTTGATGCCACTGCCCCCCGATATCCCCCGGGGCTGGGGGTTTGCGCCCGAGCCTGTCCCTGCGGCCACTAGGCACCTGTCTCACTACCGGAGCCCTTGCCCACTCCGTGGAACAAATGGAAACTTTAAAGCTCTTCGCAGCCAAAAAAAAAAATGTGTTGATGGTGTCCAGGACTCAGCGGGTGTTCAATAGAGTGTCACTATCGATGTCCTTGTCACCTCTGTCCTCTTTGACACGTTTCTATAGATTTTTGTATTCTCCACCGAATCAGTGTTCTGTTTCTGTTGGGAAAACGATCACTAGAGGGAGGGAGGGGCGGGGAAGGAAGGGGTGGCAGGAGGCAGGAGGGGAAGGAGGGGGGAAACGGGCAGGAAGGCCGGTGTGTGTCAGTTACAACTGTGTCCATTGCCCACTGTGGACCCTCTCAGCTTCCGGAGCCCCATCCCAGGGCCAGGGGCTGACCTCTCCCAAAGAGCTGGTGTGGGGGCAACCCCAGCAAAGACATTTATGCTCATTCTGGGAACGAGAGTCTCAACCTGAAGGAACGTGCCCTCAGAGTGTTCTAGAAGGCTCTTGAATTTGGGTGGGGTTGGGGTGGGCTGGCCACACCCTGGTTTCTTGAGGAGAAAGAGGCTGAAATCTGGAGACCCTAGTAGGGAAGTCGTGACGCTGGGAGTTGTTCCTTACAGACAGACTTTAAAACACATGTTGGCTAATTGAACATAATAATAATAATTTTAAAAACCCACAAGGAAGGCGTGTAAGGAGGCCGTGCCTCAGTGGGTCAGGGTCTAGGCTCACAAGTGAAAACTGGTGACGGGCCCCCTCCCCCTGTGTCTGCAGGAGCCCGCGCTAGAGGGGCTCTGAGGAGGGGGCTGCCCAGCAGCCCAGGGGGCCTGCCTCTCTGTGCCACCTCTGCCGCCGCCCACGGGTGGGGCACCTGGGGGTCAGCAGATAACACCCCCATGCACCCTGCAGGTACCTGGGAGGGACTCAGTACAGTACCCAGCACATGGCACACATTGGCCCCGTTTTTCCCGATTTCTAACAGAGAAGCCTCATCAGACACCACCCGGCACCCCCAGAAGTCCTCAGCTGAACTGTTGGGGGCACCCTTTCTTCTCAGAGCAGAGGGCCACTCACGGGGCTGTCCTGAGGGCCCCGGTGGATCTGGAAGCAGGACCCTTGCTTGCTGTATTGCTCTCTCTTTCTCGGGATTTCTGCCAAGGGCTACTGTCGATAGGAGCAGGGGAGAGTCCCGGGAAGCACCGATCGGTGACTAGGAGGCATTTGAGGCCCCCTCCCCTAATCTGCATCAAAGCCACCCTGCACCCCCCTCCCTGCCCTGCAGAAAATCAGAATCAGTAAAAGCAAGGAGCTTCTCAGCAGGTGCAGTCAGAGGACAGGCTCTGGGGTGCCCTCACTTCTGGTCAGATTTCTGCCCTGCCCCGGGGACTTTGGGGGTAGGGAAGTGACCCCATGTCTAGGCTGAGGCCCCAGCATCATGGAGGGGTGTGTTGGAAGTCTGGGGAATGCTTGGCCTGACGCTAGGGGAAAGGGAGGAAGGTGCCATGTTCTGGCACCAAGAGCTCCCTGATCCAGATGTTGAGCACCTTCAGTAGACAGTGGGGCCCCGAAAGATGCCCTTGCCAAGACCCCGGAACCTGTGAATGTGACCGTATTCAGGGAAAGGGTCTGTGCAGAGACGTGATAAGTGCTTGAGACAAGGAGATAACCCTAGATTATCTGGTGAGACCCTAAATAAAACCACAGTATCCTCATAAAGGAGAAGAGGAGAATTTGACCATTCTGGGTACATCATGTAGGTGGAATCGCACAACAGTTGTCCCTTTGTATTAATTTAATGTAGCTATTTATTAATGTAATAAATAAGATGTGGCACTGAACCTAATAATGCCATACCTTCAAAGAAGTAAGTCATATAAACCATATGACTCATGTAGGACTCTTCTGAGCATAAGGGACTCATGGAAGGACACTGTAGCTGATAAAGCTGGAGAAATAGGGTAGGAGGTTAAGAGGAATAGTATAGTGAACAGACTGGAAAGGGCCAGACTGAAGGGAAGAAAGTCAGTTGGTAGGCTACTGCACTAGTCCCAGCAAAAACTGAAAAATGCCTGAACCAAGGTGACAGAAAACGTAATAACCAAGAGAATCAGACAAGAGACTCGCCTGGGAGAGAGTCTAGGTGTGTGCTGGCAACTGACCAGGTGTGAGGGTGAGAGAGGAGGAGGGGCTGACTGGTCTCCAAAGTAGGGGGCCTGGGAACTGGGTGAATTCGGGGCCAGAGGCAGAGGAAAATGTGCAAGGTTTGAAGGCACAAGAGTATGAGTGTGGCTTGGAAATACCAGTGGAAGGGCTGCATGACTTCCAGGATGTGGGGCCCAGCATGCAACTGGCCATGGTCCAGGGAAGTTTCCAAACTTGCCCTGATGTCAGATCTCACCCTTGCCCCTCCCCACCCCCACCCCAAGGCCAGCTGGGTTAGAATCCCTGGGGATTGAGCCAGGAGTCTGTGCTCAATGGCGACCCCGGGGATCCTCACGATGGAGCAAGCTTAGTGATGCACTACAGTGGGCTTCGGAAGACCAGGTTTGAGGCCAAGCTCATTTACTTAGCAGTAATTTCAGCAATTCTCAAAATGTGCTTTGAGGACCTATGCCCTCCAGGCACTCAATTATTGATGGAGCGCCACAAGGGAAAAGCAATACCCCACGGGCGTTTCACCAGGGAGGAGAGCAAAGGCTGTTCTCCAGACATGGAATCCTACCCCCTTTTATAAGCCGAGAGGGACTTGACCAACCACTCTGCAGAAAGCACCTATTACGGGCTCAACTGCTTGCCCCCAAAGACAAGTTCAAGTCCTTGTAGATGTCACTGAGTTAGGGTGGGCCCTGGGCTGGTATCCTTGCGACCTTGTAAGAAGACACGGGGAGGAGCTCACGAGACCGCGGAGCCAAGCCCAGCCGCAGACTGCCATGGATTGCGGCAGCATCCGGATCTGGAGAAGGCAGGCTCACACCCCGATTTCAGACTCTGGTCCCCAGAAGGACGAGAGAGTCATGTGTTGTTTTCAGCCCTACCCCGCCCCGCACGCGGTCTGTGCTGCTTTGTTAAGGTGACCCCAGGAAGGGAGCAGAGCGTTGGGGACGCCGAGGATTGATCAAGCACGCACCTTAGTATATCCACGTGGGGTCGTCCAACCGTGACCACCATTCATCTCCAGAACTTCTTCCTCTTCCCAGATAGAATCTCGGTACCTCCTCGTGTTCTCTCCTCCGAGCTCCTCCCTGTCTCTGGTTCACACATGCTGGGCAGCTCCGCTCTGTGGGATCACGCCATCCTTGTCTTTCTGAGTCTGGCTTCCCCTACCCACCATCAGGGTCTCGAGGTCCATCCGCGGTACAATGTGGCTCAGTAGTTCACGCCGTCGCGTGACCAGACCCCATTTCCTTTCTCCCTTCCTCCACTGGGGGACATGGGGGTTGTCTCACTTCTCCGCCGCAACGAAAGGAACACTGTCTTTGTAATTGGCTCAACATCTACGGCTTAATGCTTCAGCATTCTGGAATCCTGAGCACCGGGGTTGGTCGGCTGTAAACAACGAACACAAGGGTGAGTGTCTTTCTGATCCCCCAAGAGAGCTGCCCGTGGGGAACAAGCATGACGTGCCCACGCCTGGGGGGGCAGCCCACCGCACAGGGGAGGGAGGAAAGAGCAAGGAGGCCAGCGTCAAGGGGAAAATAAGGCACATTGGGGAGTTTGGGGCCTGGGGCTGCTTCAGAGACATTTCTATTCTGAATCCCAAATGCTTGGAACGAGTTCTGAAAGACGCACGAATGAGAATGAGTGTCAGCTCAGAACAGAGGACCCAGAAGTGAGCTGGGGGCGAGGGAGCGGAGGGGCAGGTGGGTTGGACATCACACTGCAGGCACCTGTGGCTTTGTCTTTCCTGCATCCGAGGTGTGTCCCCACACCCAGTGAGTTCATCAGTACCCAGTGACCCCCTGAATTCTCCATCTTACAGCCTGCTCTCCCTCCTGCGTTCACGCCTCTTTGTATTTCTAACCTCACCCATCCCTTTGCTCTCAGTGTGTCCCTTGTAGACAGCATATTTTGACTTCACATCACACTCTGTCTTTGGACCCACTAGCCGACTTACATATCCACGGCAAATCCACTGAGCATTCTTCCTCCCGTCTGGTCTTATGTTGTTGGGTTGTCTTCTCCGCCCCTTACAGATGGACACTTTCCTGCTTTTTCTCTCTCGTGGAAAGGTTTCAGTCACCCTAACGCTAGCCTTTAAATAGAGGATAGTCAAGTCTCTATAATTATCAAGGTCAGGAATGAAATGGTATTTATGTAAAATGAGACAATGTCAAATAATTTTCCACTTTCTGCTGCCCACTCCCGGTTTTTGTATGCAAACTGTGATTTTAGAACATTATCTCTATTTTTAAACATCATGAGATTTTTCTCTTGCCAGTAATTTCTGGCAGATCGGATTTTGTTGGCCACCATACTTCCACGAGTTACTGAGGTACTGCCATCCATGTCGACCGACGTCCTCTTGTCAGTTTTCGTCTATTTATCTTTTCCTTCCCTGGACTGGGCAAATCCTTGTTTGCTTCTTCTGGGCTGTCTTCTCCTTTGATTCCTCTAACACGCCGTTCTAAGGAGCGACTGTGGTTTTTCTTTTTGTACAAATTCCTCCTTTTCTCATCCAGATCCCTTGTTACCTTGTCCTGGTTTCATCTCTGCTCACAGAGACTGTGGTCTCGTGAGTTGTGCTCGAGTTTGGGTTTTCATCCATGGCTCAGCAGCTCCAACGCCTGTCTGTTCTTTGGGGCCTGGACTAGACAGAAGTTTTTTGGTCTTGGATAAACGAAGACAAAAAAGGAAGTTGTAAGGTTCTGTGCTAGTGGGTTTTATTCATTTGAGGGTGTGATCGTTGATTTGCTGTCATTTCTTTCTTTTTTTTTTTTTTTTTAAAGATTTTACTTATTTATTTGACAGAGAGAAACACAGCCAGAGAGGGAACACAAGCAGAGGGAGCGAGAAAGGGACAAGCAGGCTTCCCACCGAGCAGGGAGCCCGATGTGGGACTCGAACCCTGGTCTCCGGATCATGACCTGAGCCAATGGCAGTCGCTTAACCAACTGAGCCACCCAGGCGCCCCTGTCGTTTCTTTTTAATAAATAGTGGAGATTATAGTTCCTGGGGAGCTTCTCTTTTTGGTCACATTTTTATTGTGGATAATGAAGTGTCAGTGAATGTTGGTGTCTCATCTGTGATCCCTAACAAACAAAAAACTATGCTCGCGCCTGGCACCCTTACACTTGCAGTAAGAGGATACATGGGGACCCCCGTCATGAGCCCAGGAAGGCAGGACGCTACAGAAGTATTCTGGGTGAGAATCGATGAAGGCCCGGACGCCACGGTGATGGTGGGAACAGGGAAGAAAGGGTGGCTTGGAAGGCACTGATTCTGCCTTCTTACGAGGTCCCGCTGACCTGCTACTGGAGGACTCTGCAAAGGAGAGAAGAAGTGACCACAATTTACAGCCTGGCCCAGAGGGCGGCTGGGGGGCATGGTCTGCACTTGGGGGGCTGGGCGCGGGAGGCTGGGCGGAGCCTTTGGGACAGGCTGACTCTGTGGACACTGCAGGGCACCCGGGACCTGACCGCTGTGCGGGGACACAGACCTGGTTCCTGGGACAAGTGCAGAGCTGCAGGGAAGGGGCAGAGCGCCTGCCCAGGCCGGGCTGGGATGCAGGACGGGAGGGGACGCGACTGAGACTCCACGGCCCACCCGCCGGCTAGCCTTGCAGCCCAGGGCGCTGGCACGGGTCGCAGCTCCGGCTGCTCAGCAAAAGCGCACGGCCTGGGCGGCTCAAACCACAGAGAGGCATTTCCCACAGCCACGGACGCTGCAAGGCCAAGGGCAGGTGCTGGCAGGGCTCGGCTGGTGAGAGCCGCTTCCTGGCTGGCAGAGGGCTGCCTTCTCCCTGCGCCTGCCTGTGTCTCCCCCTTTCCCTATAAGGGCACTGATCCCATCACGGGGAGGGGGGCATGCTCAAGGCCTCATCTATTCCCTGTCACACCCCCCCCCCAAGCTCTCATGTCCTGACACCGTCCCTTTGGGCTTGGGCCTCCACATATGAATTGAGGGGACAGGAGCCATATCATTGATAGCTCCAACTTTCTGTCTCGTTCCACTCTGACCCCTGGAGGATATTATCCACTGCAGGAAGGGCAGCGAACTCCTCCTTGATCTTCAGGGACGATTGGAGGAACATTCCAGATAAAGTAGGCCCAAGTCCCCAAACCACCCAAATATCCATCAGTGAATGAACAGATAAACAAAATGCAGCCCATCCACACCATGGGATACTACTTGTCCACAAAAAGGAATAAGGTATAGACACCTGCTATCAGAGGGATGACCCCTGAGAACACGATGCTGAGTGCAAGGAGCCACGTAACTGTGTGTGGTTGCACCCATAGGAGACGTCTAGAACAGGTAAATCCACAAAGCCAGGAAGCAGATGATGGTTCCTGGTTGTGCGGACATGAAGAATAGGGGGTAGTTGTTTAATGGATCTGGCATTTTCTTTGAGTGATGAGGATGTCTCGGAATGAGAGAGCCTAGCATGGAGCTCCATCCAAGGACCCCGAGTTCATGACCTGAACCGAAGGCAGACATTTCACTCACTGAGCCACTCAGGTGCCCCTCAAGTTCATATTCTGCTTTTCTGCCTCACCTCCCCATCTCAGGGACCCCCAAGGTTTCCTGCTCCTTTTTGGACAGAGTTCACAGCCCATGATTTCAACCCGTGATGGGGGTTGTCCCTCACCTGCCGTGACAGCTCTGTCAGTTTGCCTTCTCATTCAAGGTCCCCTAGGGGAGAGGACCAGCGTCCCATGTCTGAACTATGCAGGTGAGTTGATTCTAACATCATGTGCCCAAAAGACAGGATCACAGTCAGATTCCTGGTACGATGAGGTTTTACTCCGTCTCATCTTAAATTGGGGAATAGAGGTGGGATCGCAGGGCAGCACTCCGACGTGTGCCCTCACGAGATCAAGTGATTTCATAGGGAAATCGCAGCCTCCCCGCAGGCCCCTCAAGCTGCCCACAAGAGAGCTGGCTACAAATGGCAGGAGAGGGCCGGATGGCGAGATGTTCCCGCCGAAATCTACCCTGTCCCTGTGGTTTTCCACATCAGTCAGGCCTTATTTTCTATTCTTGGAAATGTTCCAGAATCCTCCCAAGCTGGGTCTCTGAGTAACAAGACATGCACCACCTTAACTTGCTCTCCAACGAGACCCAATTACAGCCACACATTCCTTCTTTCTTCCTGCCTCAGGTGCCGGTCACTTATTCCACAGTAGCCCAGTTTTGTTGCTTAAAAAGGCCAGCTTGCTATGGGGTCTTTATTCACTGGTTCGCCACAAAACCTTTTACAAGAGACCTGGAAAGAATTTGTTGTGGGGAAAAGGGCTGGGGGCAGAGTCAGTAAATAGCTAAGCTCCCTTCCCCCTTTCTTCATTCCTGAGGTCATTAAATATATAAAAGAGTGCATGTTTCTGCACAATCTTTCTTGGTTATGGGCCTGGGGCCAAGAAGCGTGTTCCAGATTTCCCCGTATAAATTAATACATTATAATGTGCGACATAAAATGAGCACAGAGTAGCTGAGGTGCATTTAGGGTTTTCTGTACAGCACTTGTCACCAAAGATTTTGTTAAGGGTCTGAGCAAATTCTCAGTCACTAAGGTAGCAGGTAGCAGAAACGACCCAAAGCGGCATGTCGGTAGCCAGGATGTCGGAAGAGTGGACTCCAGGTTCTAAATCCTGTTATCTTTCACCGGATGTTTTAAACAATTTTTTAAAGGATTTTATTTATTTATTTGAGACACAGATGCAGAGAGAGAGAGCACGAGCAGGGGGAGAGGCAGAGGGAGAGGAAGAAGCAGACACCCTGCTGAGCCAGGAGCCCAATGCAAGGCTCAATCCCAGGACCCCAGGACCATGACCTGAGCCAAAGGCAGACGTTTAACCATCTGAGCCACCCAGGTGCCCCCGGATGTTTTAAGGAATAAACACTCCAGATGATCAAAACAGTCTAGCGACTAACACAACAGAAGTCACACACAGGCGCGGGGTGAAGGACGGAAACATCGCCAGACAAAACGCCCAAAGTTCTGGGGTCCGACCAGAGTTAACAGCGATCCTGAACTTGGGATTAGTTACTCCGATGCGTAGAAGCTCTCTATTGTTTTCCATATGTGTGTACATACATGACTGTATCGATTTTTCTACAACTTGCTTCTTTGACTCAGCATTATTTTGTGAGTTAGTCCGCATTGATACATACCCTGCAGGCTCTTCCTGTCCACGATGTACAGTCCCCCTTTGCGTGAATGCCCTACGATACGTAGCCATACTCCTGTCCCCGGCGCTTCGTTTCCTGGTTTGGTCTGACTGGGCTTGTTTCTCCCATCATCAACAGCGCCGTTACGGACACTCTTATCTCTGTCTCCTTGTCTCTCCAGGGTAATATTTTTCAAAACAAAGGTGGTGCCCATGAATCAGTAGGGAAATCAAGTTAGCCTTGAGCAGCATTTAAATAACGAAAGGGAATAAAAGGTCCTAGAGGGCATCACGCACAGTAAGACTGGTCGCTAGATCATGAGACTTTTGTGTCAGGGAAGTGTGTGTGTGTGTGTGTGCGCGCGCGCGCGCGCGCATACGCACACACATGGGTGGAAGTGTGTCTGAGTGTGTACGCATTTGTGAGTGTGTCTGGGGCCATCGTGTGTGCCGTCCAGATTGAGATATAAAGTGTTCCTAACTGGGGGTCACAGTTTGAAAAGTTGGAGGAATGCTGCTGTCTTCAGTTGGGTTTGTGTAACCAAATCACAGACTGGGGGGTTTACACAACATACATTTGTTTCTCACAACTCTGGAGGCCGGAAGTCCAAGAGCAAAGGTCTGAGTCAAAGATCGAAGCCAGCAGATCCGGCGGCGGGTGAGGATGGTTTCCTGGGTCATAGACGGCGTCTTCTTGCTGTGTGCTCACGTGGCAGAAGGGGGAGGGACCCTGCTGGACCACTTTTTTCCCAGCTTTATTGAGATATAAATAACGTAAAGCATTGTGTACCTTTCAAGTGTAAAACGTGATGATCTGATACATGTTGATATTCTGAAATGATTGGTGAACACCTTCGTCATTCACGTAATTCCCATTTGCAGGACGGTGAGAACAATTAAGATTTATTTTCTTATCGCCTTTCCAGTACCTAATACTTCCGTGACCCACAGTCACATGCTGTCAGCCCCAGGACTGACTCCTCTTAGAGCTGGAAGTGTGTGCCCTCTGACCAACATCTCCCCACGTCCCCCACCCCTCTCCTCCCTGCTTCTGTGAACTTGGCTTCTTTAGATGCCACATATACGTGAGATCAGACAGAACTTTTCTTTTTTTGTCTTATTTCCCTTAGCATAAAGCCCTAAAGTTCATCCAGGCTGTCCCAAAAAGCAGTAGTTCCTTCTTTGTTCATGGCTGAATAATACATCATAGCTTATTCTCAAGAGAAATGTCAATCCAGGAAGGCCACCCTGAGACGATCTAGATTTCGGGATAATCCAAAAAAAATTTTATAGCAACTGTTACTATTGTGTTCAATGGTATAAAAGAAAACACACTCACAATGAATAATAAAGATGGGAAATCTCAGCAGAGAAATAGAAACTATAAAGAAAAGAACTGAATGGAAATTCTAGAACTGAAATATACAATCTAGGAAAGAACACCACGGCGATGGGTCTGTTGTCTCACCTGCAGGCAGGGAACTCAAGGTCCTTGATCGATTAACCTCATTCCAAGTTGACAGAATGACTTTTCCACTAGGGGACGTGCTTACGTATGTGGCACAAGGCATTTTCCCTTTCCCGAAGCTTCCTCTGGCCCCTCATCCCTGTCTTAGAGTACTTGCTCCCTCCTCTGTTCTAGAACAGACTTCTATTGTTTCTGCCCACTCAGCATTCATTCCCTAGTCCTGATTTGCCTTTGGGGAGACCACTTCTCTTCCACATTTCATCCCTCTGGCTTGAGAGGAGCTGGTTCTCCTCCCTGGTACCAGGAATGCACCCTTGAGCCAGACCTGGCCATTTGGTATATTTCCAACCCGTAGCCACGTAACAGGGTCACTAGACAGGGACATGAGTGAAACCAAGCCAACGAGAACACTCCCAAGGATTTTGGTCGGCATTTTTGGGCAGGAGACTTTACTACTGCGTCCCTAAACGGGCACTGGGAGCTTTCGACAGCCACTTTGTCACCCATCTACGAATGACAACACAGCACAAAGGAGAACCAAGACGTAGTAGAGTGAGGACAATTCCTCCTCAGTGGCATTGTTTGGGTACCCACATTTGCCATGCCTGAAGCCTTTAGATTTCACAGTGAAAGGAGCCAATAAATTTCATTTTTCTGTTTTCATTGATTTGAGTTAGGTTTATGTCACGGAGGGCTGAAAAAGCCACTCAGATATCATTCCCATAGCTGAAATCACATTCTGCTTACTTATGGTGCTGACACACTAGTTGCACTGGGAATTCCTAAAGGGGCAAGGAACATTCTGCTTTAGTTTGCATCCCAACATCTAGAACACTCCATGATGGGGAGAAAGTTCTTGACTGTGTTGATCATGTCAATGAGCAACTTAATGCAACTTCATAAACTTGGTGCTTTGGAATAATATTTTGCCCAGGTTATGTATTTCGTGTCTGTGTTTTGTGTATGACCTTCTCAGATCTCCTAAGATGCTGATGTCCCCATATTATAGCTGGAAACACAAAGGATTTTGGAAGCATCATAACAAACCTGAGGTCTCGAAGGTCACAAGCAATGGAACAGGGATTGTGCAACCAAAGGGTTCTTTTTCAGAACTATCTTGCCCATCAAGTCAATATTTGCTCCCATTTCGTAGGGTTGAAGCCCGAGCGAGGGTGTTATTTCATTTTTTTAATGCGAAGGAGAAATAATGAAGCAGATATGGGTTAAGTACCCAGGGGTACCGGAAAGAAGAAGGAAGGAACACCACAGTCCTAGCGTGTGGGGAAGAAAAGCAGATTCATTTTTATCAGTTTATAGTACCCAACAGTTAGCAACAAAAGAAAGTGTGTGCTAGAAAATAATAATAAAATGCATCCTAAGTAATTGAAAAGAATGCCTTTTAACGACCCATCAGTGGAAACCAACAGCTTCGCAAATCCTGTGTGGGTTTCCGGGGCTCCCACATCTGCACACTGAGCGGTTTAAACAACAGAAACATCTTGTCTCATCGTTCTGAAGGCTGGAGTCCAAGGTCAACGTGTTGGCAGGGCCATCCTCCCTCAGACCCTGCTGGGAAGCCTGTCCCAGTCCTCACTGCCGGCCTTTGGAAGTTTCTTGACTCCTGGAGACACTGATCTCGTCTTCATGTGGCATTCTCCCCGTGTGTGCCCGTGTCCAAATTTCCCCCATAAAGAAGAACACCAGTCCTGTTGGTTAGGGCCACCCTCCTCCGGTGTCACCTTATCGTAACTAATTATATCTAGAAAGACCCTATTTCAGAATCAAGTCCTAATCTGAAGCTCTGGGTTTAGAACTTCAACACATGCCTTGGCGGCGGGGAGACACCGTTCAGCCCACACGAGTCTTGCTTTGTACAGAGTGACTTGGTGTCAACTCCAAACATTTCCAACTTATTCTGTTGAGTGCTAGTGGGCCACGGAAACAGAGATGAGTTTACCGCAGTTGTGTGCTGGTTGCTCAGTTCCCAAGCTCCTGTCCTCCAATCCATGGCTCTCTAATACATGTGCTCACACGCCTGCCCGCGGACTCACATACACACACACGAACGCACGCACACGCACACGTGCATACCGGCAGGAAGGTTCCATTTCCACAGAGCGGCGAGCAGGGTTAAATGGAGGCGGGAAAGCCTAAGTCGGAAACTTTGGATTTTAACCAATCCCCCAATGTTTGAAAAATAGTCTGAGGATTTCAGGGAGCCCAGAGCTGAGCCAGCCCCCCAGCCCTTCAGTGGCCCCCGAGGCTCAGGGCCTTGCCTTCTGGTTTTGTTCCAAGTCTCTTGGGCAAGAGCACAGTGGGGGCGGGGGGGGTCTGGAGCAAAGACATAGATATTATTATTATTATTATTTGGCCCCTCCTCATGCTGGCAGCCACAGCTCCCCGCGCTCCCCAAAAAGCCAGACTTTAGGTCAGACACAGAGGTGTAAGTGATGGAGCGGAGGGGCAAAGATGCCCCATTTCCCTGAAATAATACGACGTTGTTTCTGCATCACAGAGAGGCCGCCGAGGTGCCGGCCAGCTGCCCTCCAGGCCCTCCAGTTCTAGCCTTTCTCTCTGACTGGCCCTCAGCACTCGGCCCTGCCCGCCCACCCTCACCTCCGGCGCCCCTCTGTCGCACTCCCTGGGTTTGGGGCACTGTCTTCGAAGCTGGTGTGGCTTGCTTTCTGCACACTGAGAACCCCTGCAGGGAAGAATGTGTCATTCTCTCATGTTTCCCTGCCCACTGCAGCACACAAGAGTACTTAGATGTTGGTGGTGTGGATGGATGGATATGCTGGCCAGACCTGTGTCCCCTCGCCAGGACCCAAGCGCCCACTCCTCCCTCCTGCCCCCTCCACAGGAGGGGGGCAGCCAGTAAAATGGCCAGGTACGAAACCTGTCCCACACTCAGATTCTCAGGGATTTCTGTCAAGGGATGGGGAGACAGAGGTCAAAGGACACAGAGGGAGCCCTGGGGCGGCGAGGCCACGAAAGCTGTGCATGAGGCCAAGATCTCAGCGGGCTGAGAGAAGGAGGCGCATCGCCCTAGACAGAGGCTACGAAGGCACAGAAGCTTTGAGCAAGCATTGTGTAGAGCACAGAACAATGGAGGAGAGGAAAGGTCCTCAGAGGAGGAGACGAGGGGATGGGGCTTGTGGGGGGAAATAAGCCGTGAGCCAGTGTTGCTGACCAGACACACTGATCACCCCATGGTCCAGCATCACCTTCCGGCCCCCAGGCCCAGCGCAGGCCCCATGAGGCCTGGGTGCCCCCTCTCCCCAGAGCTCTGGGAGATTGCTTTTGCCTTCATTTCTGAATGCCAGCTTGAAAGCTCCTCGTGGGTGAAGAAAGCCTGTGGGGAGAGCCTTCCCTTCTAGGGCCCGGGATCGCAGAGTTGGAAGCCCGGGAGTTTGCTGACAGGGGCCAGGATCTCCCCGCCTCCCCCACATTTATAAGAAACCAACGTGCTTGGCTCGTGTCCCCGAAATCTTGTGGCCTGTACTCTCTGGAATTGGGTTTATTTATTCATTTAAATTGGATTCTGGCATTTGCTTATGTTTGTTCTCTCCATAAAGATCTTTTTATTTCGGTCCTGGAGGGCTGTTTACTGCTTAGCACGTGCGGCACAAAGGAGGGAGAGGGCCGCAGACCCCAGGGCTCCTCTCCAGTGACTGGGGCTTGGAGGGGCGCCGGTAGGAGGCTCTGTCCCCCAGGGCACCCCTCGCCTCAGGGACAATGGGAAGGGCTCCAACCAGCTAAGGGCAGCCGCCTGCGCGGAGGGGGTGGGCTGCCCGCACATCGCCAGGCAGGCTCAGCCTTGGATGTCATTTGGGAGTGGGCTGGATTGCGGTCCTGAGAAGTATTTCGGTAAAAAAGAACATTCCTAAGGTTGTTTTCATTTTGTTTTTATTCTAAAGGGTTGAGAAGATTGAAGACTGAGTAGGAGGCATCCTGGGATGAGAGTCACGGGAGCCTGGGGAAGGGGAAGGGGGGTCGGAAGGGAGGAACGACCATAGGATCCCACAGTCATGCTCCTTGGTATTTCCCCAGAGGAGCTGAAAACTTACATCTGCACAAAAACCTGCCCACAGATGTTTATAGCAGCCTTATTCATAATCACCCAGACGTGGAAGCAAGCAAGATGTCCTTCAGCAGGCGACGGGTGAATAAAGTGCCCAACCAGACAGTGGGATATTACTCTGAGCCAAAGAGAAATGTGCTAGCAAACCATGAAAAGACAGAGAGGAGCTTTAAACGCCTCTGATGAGTGAAAAAAGCCAGTGTGAACAGCTACCTACTGTATGATTCCAACGATGGAACATTCTGGAAAAGGCAAAGCTACGGAGACAGTACAGAGATTGGGGGTTGCCAGGGGTTAAGGGCTGGAGGGGAGGGATGAACAGGTAGGGCCAGGGGACTTCCAGGGCAGTCTGAACACTCCATATAGACCACAATGTTGAGTATGTGCCATACATCTGTCTATACCCGCGGAGTGTTCCTCGCCAAGAGGGAACTACTGTTTAAGCCACGCACTGCGGTGATCGGTGGTGCCTCGGCTGTCACAAATGCACCGACTGGCGGGATGCTGATGGGGGGAGGCTGTGCGTGGGGGGCTGAGAGTACATGGGACTCTCTGTACCGTCCCCTCAATTCCCCTGTGAACCTGAAATTACTCCAACAAATAAGTCTTAAAAAAAAAAAAAAAAGGAAAGAAAGGTTGAGGAACAAAATGTGGGCTACTCCCTGTGGGTTGCAAAAAGAAATGGAGAAATTGGACAGTAAGGAGTAAAAAACAAGTACAATGGAGCTATTTTCCCTGTAAGAACTGGGGAGAGCCACGCCTCTGAGAAGAAGGAAGGGTTCGTGGGGAAAGAGGGCAAGGTGCTACGGAGGATGGACAGGGAAAGCAAAACCTTGATGGGCAAGAAAAGGAGTCAGACTCCAGAGAAGGTGGAAAATGACATTTGATCGCACTGTGAGGGCTTGTGGTGTGGCAGGTAGGGTGCTAAGCACTTTACACAGAATATCACACTCGTAACGGTCCCCCGTGGCCACTGTCATAGCACCCATTCTCCACATGAGGAGAGTGACGCTGACCTAGGGCAGGCGACCTGTGTGCCGTCACACTGGGGGGGATTCGGACAGGGTGTCCTACTGTCCATCCGAGGGGAAACATCTTACCAGCTGAGGATGGAGGAAGGATGCTCTCAAGTGACACCGTCCAACAGAAATAAGACACAAGCCACAGATGTGAGCCACGTCTGTATTTTAAATTTCCCAGCAGCCATGTTAACAAGGCTAAAAAAAAAAGGTGAAATTAATTGTAACAATATATTTTATGTAACACAATATATCTAAAATGTTACTTCAACACGTAATCAATATATACATTATTAATTAGACACTTATATGATTTTTGCATGCAAAGCCTTTGAAATCTGGCGTGTATTTTAAACTTAGGGCATGTCTCAGTGTGGATGAACCCTGGTTCCGTGCCCAAGAGCCATCTGTGTTCAACCAGAATGCCAAAGCTAGAGCATGACTCCTTTAAAAATTATTGAGTGCTAGGCTGGGACCCTCAAATATGGGATCTTCTGGGTGGTTCATGTCCAAGACTCAGAACATATCCTTTTGATGACCTTTTTCATTTGAAATAATTTTAGATTTACAGAGACATTGCATTGTGATGTTTCTTGAACTCCAGAATTTCCCTGCGATCACCAGAATCCAGCATTTCCAGGGCACAGGGCTTGCAGGGTCTTGAGAAGTCCAACGGGGGCCGATCCGATTACTTCGGTGATTTAAGCCAAAATTCCCAGCAAACTACTTGAATTGAGCCTGTGGAATGTTCCAGAATCAGTGATAACACTGTGAACTGTAAAATGTCTAACCTGTCTAAATTGTGATTCATTTTTCTAATTATATCATACTTCCTCTCTGGGCGACAACAGCTCCTTGGCAAATATTTGCCCCTGAGGTGTGTCTGGGAGTGGGCAGAGGGCAGAGGGCACCCAGACTGTTGACCAGAGTCAACCGACGCTCTGTGGGTCCTGCTTCTGACTGATCATGACAGCACCATCCAGGGGACATCAGATGTGAGCTACGTGTGTAATTCTGTATTTTCTACTCATCACATTAAAAGCGTAGGGGCGCCTGGCTCAGTCAGTTAAGGTTCTGCCCTCTGCTCAGGTCATGATTACAAGGTCTTGGGATTGAGCCCCACATCAGGCTCCCTGCTCGGCGGGCAGACTGCTTCTCCCTCTGCCTCTGCCTCTCCCCCAGCATGTGCTCTCTGTCTCTCCCTCTCTCTGAGTCAAATAAATAAATAAAATCTTAAAAAAAAATAAAAGGGTAAAAAGAAGCAGGTCAAGTTAATTTTAATAAAACATTATTTAATCCAGTACAGCTAAAATATTATTCCAACACACAATCAAAATAAAAACTATTATTGAGATATTTTACCTTATTTGGGGAAGGGTACTAAATCTTCAAAATCCAATGTGCATTTTGTACTTACACACCAGTCAATTTGGATGTTTCACATTTCTATTGGAAATGTGTAAATATCATAAATTTTATAATTTGTAAAAATTGTAAATATCATAAAATACATAGTTGAATATCTATATTCACCAATCAGATTTATTCCAAACATATGTAAAGTTTTCTAATAACAGAGCCAAATATGAGTTTTTAAGTTTAAATTGGTTAAAATTAAACTAAAAATTCAGTTTCTCCATCAAACCACTCCCATTTCAAGTGCTAGTAGGCACATGGGTCATAGGTTACCATATTGGACAATAACTATCACATCTCTCAACGTCCAATGTTTGATCCTGCTCCAGCTTCTGTCTCCTTGTCCCCAACTCTTCCCCAGGCGAGCACTCAAACTTGGTTTGCCTCTGATTCTTCTTTCCTTGCTTTATGCCTTTCACCAAGATATGTCTTTGCCAGTATGGTTGGCTAAGCCAAGGACTTCTGCTTCTGAGATGGAGGCATTGTTTCTGTAGGTCTCTGTCAACCTCTGTTTTTGTAGAAACTACCCAAAGGGTTGTAATATAGTTTGTAGGTCCTCTGCCCAATGCCATGGGCAGGCTCTGCACAGACGTTGATGAGGGAAGTCATTCACTATGTTGCCCTGTTGATTTTTTTTCCTATTCCCTCTTTGGCATGGAACCACAAGTCACCACTTCCACAGCAGTGGCTATGAGTGTGTTTGTCTCGGCATCTCAATGATGAGAGCCCTCTGAGACTTGTTCATGCTTTTCCAAGTACAACTCATCCATTTTCTATTCTTGGTGGCTGACAGAGACTCACTCACTGAATTTTGGGTCTTCTCTAAGTGACTAAGTTACAGTAAGCAAATACATAAAAGAGGAAATAGAGTTTTAGAAAATGTATTTATGAACCACTCAAATTTAATACACAACTTCCTTAGCCAAAAACACTTTTCTGGGGAAATTTGAGCAAAGCCATTAAAGATTGATCTTCCTGGCAGAGGACAGCCTTCATCTATCTGCTTCCAGTCTAGTGGACATTGCACATGAGTGTTAGTGCTATAGCAAGATGGGAGTTCCCTAACAGTCTTCAGAAACTTCATCTCTAAGGCCACTTGTGGAACCCTAAGGGTGTTTCAAACATGAAGGCAATTTAAAGTTGTCTCATTTGTGTGATAATGGTGGGGGTGAGGGTGATGATGGTGATGATGGTGGTGGTGATGATGATGGTGATGAAAGTGATGGTGATGGTGTGAGGGTGATGGCAATGGTGATGGTGTGATGGTGATGATGGTGATGATAGTGATGATGGTGGTGGTGGTGATGGTGATGATGGTCATGGTGATGATGGTGATGATGGTGGTGGTGGTGATGATGGTGGTGGTGGTGATGATG
>PITA01019786.1:0-36596 GCA_004023965.1 Spilogale gracilis
GATGAGAAAGGAAACCCATGGTAAATTCCCGGCTGACTACTGACCGCTTATTTGTCTGTCTGTAGCCACCTTGCTGCAGCGACGCAGCCCCTCCCCCACCCTGAACGTATCTCTTACCAGCCCAAATTAGGACAGGCACCTCCCCTTCAATTGATTGGTAAAATTATATGACTAAGTGTAAAATGATTGGCTGCCTGCGGGCAGACTTTAATGTAATGCTTTAAATCTATTGGTTACTAATACGTGGGCTTTAATGTAATGCTTTAAATCTATTGGTTACTAATACGCGGGCTTTAATGTAATGCTTTAAATCTATTGGTTACTAGTGCACAGGCTTTGCTGTAACGGATAGCAGTGTTCTATATAAGGCCCCCCACACGAGAGCTCGGGGCTCTCAGCGGCAGACTGCTTTGAGGCTGTGCTGTGAGACCGACCCGGATCGAATAAAACCCTTTGCATCTTGCATGAGATCGTCTCTTGGTGTCCTCCATCCAGCTCCCCATCCCTTTTCAGTATTATGTATGAAAAAAGTTCAAGTTAAAAAGTTTTTATGGAATGTTGTATGAAGCATCAAGTTGTAATAATAAGTAGGTTAAAAAATAAAAGAACAAGAATCATGAGAATGAATTTAAAATTAAAAAAATTTTCTTTAAATTGAAAGAAATTTTAAAAAATGAAAGGAAAAGCTGTAGCTATAAATATACAGGTTTTGGGGCAGTATTAGGAGCTTAATGTATTATTTTTTTCTTAGACGTTGGGGTTTTACAGTTTTATGGAGACTCTTTGGTGGTTGTCCTCTTATTCTTTTGGCTTGTCTTCCAGGGGAGGAGACTGCCGCATTTTTCTTCAGTCAGTCTTGCTCGGGCTGAGTTACCCTGGCCCCTATCAAGGGGCTTGGCCTTATGGAAACCAGTTTTTCTGTCTTGTTTTCTGGAGGTTTTTGTTCTCATGTGGCTTTTTGTGGCTTTTCAGAGAGTCAGAGCAAAGTAAACTGTCCACACCCAAACCTCCTCAGAGAGAAGCCTCAGTCTGTTCCCCTCTGGATGGTCCAAAACACACAGACTCCTCCTCTGCAAATGCCCCTGCACACCGCCACCTCTCAAAGGTGGTGCACATCCCTAGTTACCACCACAATTGCTACCTGAGGTCCCCGCTTGTCTCTGCACCCCCATGCCACAGAAACTGTGAGTGATACTGGTTTGGGTGAGCCTGCCATTGCCAGGACCTCTGTCTGGGGTTCACACCCACTCTGGGTGCACTCAGACCCAGTGGTCCTGAAGGTCGCATGAGGAGCCTCCGGTGTGGGTAGTGGTGCACCCAGCGGAGCGGTGGTGTTAGCAGTGGAAAGCGTGGGCTCAGGGAGTCTCTACCAAGCTCACTCAAGCATGGACGGGTCCTGGCTGTGGCCAGCCCGGGACCACAGTTTTATGTCCATGCCTGTGGCTGTCAGATTCCACCAGTTGCCCCTTAAGATACTTTGTTTTTGAGTACTTTTAACCAGACTCCAAGTTGATGCTGGTCCCCAAGCACAGGGCACTTTCATATTGGGGTATTACTTTCCAATGGGTCATTCCTGGTGGCTCCCTCCCCTCTTGTTTATCCTCTGTAATCATTCCAAGCACTCCCACTCCACTTTACCTCTCCACTGATGCTCTTCTGCCCTCGTAGAGATCCAGAAGTGTGTAGTTTTACATCTCAGGCTTATTTTATGGGTGTTCAGAGTGTTCTGGTAGATATTTAGCTCACTTAAGGGGACCTATTGAAAGTGTCTCCTACTTCTCCACCATCTTGCTCCCTTCCCCACTGGAATCAATTTCAACTCAGTCTATGCACTACTACTGAAGTCTTAGAAAGGAACCCCTAAAAATCATTAGTTTTGGTAACAGGCATTTATGGGCATTTTAATGTCTACTATGTCCTTTGATCTGCTCAATGGCCCACTGACTTATATGCAATAATAACAATTAGAAGAGACTTCTGGGATAATCCTCTAAACATGGCCTGACAGTCTTCCCACTATCAAGTAGTGGTTTTTATTCTCATATGAACAAAAGTGACTAATATACTATGACCCTTAATCTTAAGTGAAATATGTTGAAGTCACTGTTTCCTTTCAAAACAGGGCCCTCACATCTGTACCATGGAAGGGAATATGCAACAGAAAATATCCCCTATCCATATAAACTCTTTTAGTGGAAATGTCCTGCTTCCTAGCTCTTCAATCATATATATAATATTTGGAAAGAAACACTTTATTACATAAAATATAAGTAATTTGGGGGTGCCACTGGTTCCTTTCAACCAAAATAGGGAAAAGAGGGTGGGATTGGATGCCAGCAATTGAGGGAATACAATTTTAGGTCTAGGGAATATTGTGAAGGGGATCAGAATCCTACTCTTAGTCCAGACCTCTGTATCTGGAAATGTCTTCTCATTGTTGGTCTGGGTTTTCCAAATAAGCTGCTCTAGCTCCAGAGGCCAGGTCTCTTCATAAGTTGAGAGCTCCAATTTAGGCAGAGGTCAGAAAACAGCATAGGCAATATGTGTCTATCACTTGTTGTTATATTTAAGAGCCAACATTGTACAGATTAATAGTTCAATAAGGATCCTGGCACCCTGTCTCCTTGCTTGGCTTTTTCACCACTAGTTATGCATTAGTCTAAGAATGTTATATTGTCTCTCTGTAGGTCAGTTTCCTGGCTTGTTACATGGAGATAATTAGAATTTCTACTTCAGAAGATGTGTGGGAGGGACACTCTCTGCTCATCCAACACCCCCACGTTTCCCAGCCCATGTGACCTTAGGGGAAACCACTTTGCAAATGGACTGTGAACTGAGGTGAGGCATGTCAGTTCAAGGTCAAATATTGGAAAATCAAATGAGCAACACTCTAGTTCCTTGTTCCCCAGCCAACAATTAGTCCCCAAGTTCTGGATAATGCAGGTAAAAGAAAGTGGAGCCTCTTTCCCTGGTATCACCAAATAGTTATATGAAGCAGAGACTCACCCTCATGTTGGACATGCAAATGTGAGTTAGAAGTAAACCTTTTTATGGAAACCCACTTTGTTTGAGGATTAATCTGTTACTGAGATATAAACAAGCCTATTCTGACTCCCTCCTCAGTAGTACCCACTCACCTTATTGGGGAAAGTGGCATCAATCTCCTTCTGCAGTTTCTGCTGGACATCAGGGTGAGTGGCCAATTCATACATAAGAAGGGAAAGAGAAGTACTAGTGGTCTCGTAGCCCCCAAAAATAAAGATAATAGATTGGGCCACAAGCTCCAGATCAGACAGCCCTGAAAAGAGAGGAAAGACATTTGAGCTAAAGCAGGTGAATATAAAACATCACAGATTAGATGATGACAAATCCATTTGAAAGCCCCAAGTCCCTGGTAGAAAATGTAAAAACAATTCAGAATTAAACTGGGAGTGGTTTCACTCTAATGTCTATGTTGTAGAGCTGGAAAGAGGGAAAAAGTTTTCTTGATCTGGTTATTCCAAAGGTACATATTATTCTTGGTCACTTGTTACTAGTTATGCCACCCTCCCCACTAACACTGGTGGGTAATTTCAGGAGATGGTATTCCTGTCTAACATACACAGAGTTATCAGTATTGTCTTTTGGAGAATTGTAAAAGTACTTCTGCCCCAAGTAACATGGGATAGCATCCACCCCAGGAAAAATATAATTTCTTCCAGCTAAAATGCAGCTTAATTTTTTTTGAGGGAGTATGCAACGCTAAGGCTTAATTATCAGGAAAGTTGAATGATCTTTCATTTAAACGCTATTTGCGGGAATTTAGGTGGACAATATTGGGCTACAGATAAACTCTTGCTATCAAAGTGTGGTCCATTGATCAGTAGAAGCTGCAGAACCTGAGATCTTATTAGAAACACAGAATCTCAAGCCTTACACTAGAACTATCGAATAAAAATCTGAGCTTCCTGAGATGTGGTGATCTGTGTGTACAACCTACACAGGGAAGCATGGATTATACCTTTGAGAGGTTTCAGGTAAGAGAAGAACTGGGGAACAGTCTTCACATGGATGATCTCAGATATGTATAAAAACTATGACACAGACAAAATGCTAGAAGAGTGGTGAATGGTATTAGTCTAATAAACTGCATAAAACAGCAAAAAATGATAAATAAAAGGACATTGGCCAGCATGAATTATATACAGGATCCAGTGAGTAGAATTAGCAATGCTTATTCAATCATGGCCCGAATGTCACCTTCCTTAGTAAATGACACCACTGTGATATAAGTTGGCCTCCCTTTTGACTTTATTGTAGTAGAAACTAATCATGGTCATGCTTTAATCTATTTGATCATAATTGGCTTAGATAATACTTAGAGCATTGAACTTAATATGGTACTTGTCACATACATGAAAATTCACAACTAAAAATGATACAAAATGAGTATAACAAAGGTCTACAGAATTCTGATTTCCCAGTCATACTTTCTGTGATGCTGCTGTGTATAAATTCATCTATCAGAGTCTTTCCCCTGATTGGATTGAATTTCAGGCTAATCATATTTTGTAGCTCTGCTGTCTGGTATGGTAGCCACTTACCAGGTGTGCCTATTTATATTTAAATATTAACTAATTAGATTAAAACAATATAAGATTTAGCTTTTCAGTGACACTAGCGACATGTCAAGTGTTCAATTAACCACATGTATGTAGTGTTTATGTATTGAACTGGGCATATATAGAATTTTTTCTTTATCACAGAAAATAGTAGAACTAGATAGATGATAGATAGATAGATAGAAATAGATGTATATATATATACATCTATTTATAGCAGTTTTAGGTTCACTGAAATATATATATATTTATATATATATTTATATAATATAAATATAGCAGTTTTAGGTTCACTGAAATATATATATATATTTATATAATATAAATATATATATATTTTAGTGGTGTGATGGAGAAGCCCATCATTTTTCCCTAGACTCACTTGTTAAATATTCAAGAATTTTGGGAGATGGTTGTCACACCTATTTAGCCTGAAATTAACCATGATGGGAATATTTCTGTCATAGAAGCAAACTATAAATCAAGGCTCTTTTTTTTCTTTTACATGCAGAGACCATAATTACTTCACTGGTTATGGATAGATATAAAAATGTTTATGTTTATCAGTTCTGTGTAAATATATTTGATATTCTTAATTTGGCCCACTGAGAGGAAATAGAAGCAAAGAAACTCTGGCAGCAAGCACTCCTAGATCCCAGATTTTGGTTTCTAAGTACCATTTCTCACTAAAAGGAAACAAAGCTTCTGGAGAAATGGCTGATTCCGGGGCTCATCAGGGGAAACAGAAGAGAAACCAGGAATGTCTTATACTAGAATGCAAGAAAATAGTATGGGAAAAGATATAGAATACTCTGTACTATAATGGTGAATAGACATCGTCATACCTTTGCCAAAACTCATAGAACGTACACCACCATGGGTGAACTGTAATGAAAACTCTGGATTTTTGTTGCTAATAATGTGTCATTGTAGGGACACTGATTGTAATAAATGCACCACATGGTGGAGGATTTTGATACTTGGGGATGCTGTGTGTAGGTGGGGCAGGGGCAATACAGGAAATCTCTGTGTCTTTTGCTAACTTTTTCAGTGAACCTAAAACTGCTATAAAAATAAAGTCTATTGAAAACACACAAAAAAGAGGAAGAAAGAGAAGAAAAACATGGGAGCCCACTTGAAAGGGCTTCCAGAAGACAAATTTGAGACAATTGAGGATCTAAATAAAGAATGATGTAAGAGACTAAGTTAGTAATATATAAAATCATACTGATATAAAGAAATTAATTACAGGGGTGCCTGGGTGGCTCAGTGGTTAAATGACTGCCTCTGGCTCAGGTCATGATCCTGGAGACCTGGGATTGAGTCCCACATCGGGCTCCCTGCTCGGCGGGAAGCCTGCTTCTTCCCCTCTCACTCCCCCTGCTTGTGTTCCCTCTCTGGCTGTGTTTCTCTCTGTCAAATAAATAAAATCTTTTTTTAAAAAAGAAATTAATTACAGAGAGAGAATGAAAAGCTCCCTAACAATGGACGATCACTCATCAAAGTGGAAGAATTGATGGGATTAGAAAGTCACCATTTTGGAACCATCATAGTAACAATGGTTTCAGTCAAATACCATCCATGGACAATAAAAAGTTTGAAGAGAAACAGTATTTTTACAGTCGAAAAGGCATCTTGCACCAGTTACTTCTTAATTAAAAAATGAAAAGTAAAACTTTACAGTACATTAAACCACTGAATACAATTTTAACCAAGTATTCCAGGTCACCAGGACTGGGGCCATGTGCCTTCTGAGGTGATGAAGCCTTGATGTGAATGTCCAGTTTCAAATTCACTGGGTCTGAATTAAGCCAGAGGATTGACATGGGAAACAAGCTCCCCAGAGGTTCTG
Source organism: Spilogale gracilis (assembly GCA_004023965.1). Classification (NCBI taxonomy): domain Eukaryota; kingdom Metazoa; phylum Chordata; class Mammalia; order Carnivora; family Mephitidae; genus Spilogale; species Spilogale gracilis. Next base: position 6,454 of record PITA01019786.1, read on the forward strand.
ATGTAGGTGATCCATGAGCCAGTGACTTCCTTGTCTATGGTTTCCCTTAAGGCTTTGAACAAACTTACGGCTGGGTGCTTCTGGAAGGTGCTTCCACTATCATTTGTATCTGAACATGTGTCTTTTTTCAATTTGCAGAAATACCATCTGCTAAAAACTTCCTCCACATCTCAGAATCACCCCTGCATCAGAAACTCCTCATCACTGGCTCTCTGAAGCTCTCCTTACTTACCTTTGTGGGTATTCATTTCTTTGGAATTCTGGGAGTTAATCATCAGTTGGAGTAAATCCACTCGGTGCTACAAGCAGAAAGAATAATTTCAACAAAAACATCACTCATGGAAGTCAGAAATAAATTAGGGATGCAGGACTTAACTTTTTCCCTGAGAATATGGTCCCTTAAAGTCCAGAAGTCTGACTTGTCAGTGGCAAAAACATCTAGCTGCAAATCCTGCAACAGGATGTTTTCCTGACAGGAATCCAGCTATTGTGTCCCATTGCTATTTGGTTCTTTCTTCCTTGATCCTGAGTTTCTCTGGATTTTGAATACAGCTTTTTGGCCAAAGTGTTGCATACTCCCGCTCCTGTCATGCCTGCTAACTCAGGGGAAAGCCCCTGACTTCAGTCCTTTTTTCTCCAGCCTTAATTCTTAATGAATGGAACCAATTCTCTGATCTCTGTACTGTCCATGGGTGGCTTCTGTGTCAGCATCTTCCAATGCCCCACCATCTCAGAACTTTGCACAATTTTCAGTGACATTCTGGGTACCCAGCCCTGTATCCCTGTCCTACACACGTCCTTGTGCTGGTTTCCAGGCCTCAAGAAAGTGAAGCTGGCTCAGCTTGCAGCCTCAGTGCCCAGAGAAGACTCCTGCCCACTCCAGACTACAACAGGCTCAAATTTAACACAGACTATACTCCACCAGATGCCTCATAGGACCTTCCCCTGAAGAATATGTAAAATAAGAGGCTAAAAACTGAAGGATTCTTTGCCAATGTAACATCTGGGGGAAATTATACTATCAGGAAAATGATTTTTACCACAGTAATTTTTACACTTTGATAATTTATTGAAGAGAAATTTCATGCAAGGACATACTAGGTTCCATGCTTATTATTAAATTTTAAACATCGAATCTTAGACTCATTTTCTTATCTCCTTTCCTGAACTCCACCTTCTTCATTCTCTCTAAAATGTTAGAAGTCTCCTGCTCTATACTCTACAGTTCTCTACATACTGTAAAAACATAGAAGTGCACACATGAGATGTACACTGCTCAATAAAAGATCAAAAGTGAACACACACATGTAATCACCACCATATTTACCTTTTGTTTATCTTTCAGGCGACTTTCCTTCATCCTTTTTACAGACTTTGTGAAAAAATCAGTAACTTTTTTTGGAAATAGCCAGATATTTAATATTTCATAAACTGGGGTAAGGAATGGAAAGAGTACTGTAAGGAAAAAGAAAAATGGAAATCACAGTGAAAATGAAAAATTTACCCAGAGCAATTATAATTTGGACTATAATTAGAAAAGTAATAGACACCAGGAGTCATTGCAACTGGGAGTCATTATATCACCTTTACTTGAAATTTCAAGGCAATGGCTGAACCAGGGCAAGTCACAAGTAGGGGCCACCTCTACAGCAGTGATATCAGTGTCTCCATCCACATCTTTGGGTAACCAAAGGAATAAGATTACATTCCTGGATCTCTTAGCCTTTTATTTTTGGACTAGAGTCTCTTTGGATATGCCAGACCATAATGTTACTTTAATTATCATGCTATTTAAGAAAGTGTTGTCGGGATGCAAATAATACAGAGCATGCTCTTCAACCACAATGGAATAAAATTAGAAATTGAGAATGCAAAAAGCATTGGATTTCACAAATATGTGGAAATTAAACATTGTAGTCCTATATAGAAAATGGTCAAAGAAGAAATCAAAAGGGCACTTAGGAATTACTTGGAGATTACAAAAATGAAGAAACCATATACAAAAGCTCATGATATATAGCAGAAGAATTGAGTAGGAAAAAATTTACCATTATATATGTCTACATTTTTAAAAATTATTTACTTGTTTTTCTATTATGTTAGTCACCATACAATACTTCATTAGTTTTTGATGTAGTGTTCCATGATTCATTGTTTGCATAAAACACCCAGTGCTCCATACAATATGTGTCCTCCTTAATACCTATCACTGAGCTAACCCATCCCCCAACACCCTTCCCTCTAAAACCCACAGACTGTTTCCCAGAGTCCATAGTCTCACATAGTTCACCTCCCCTTCATTTTTCTCTACCTTCTCCTAATGTCCTCCATGCTATTCCTTATGTTCCACAAATAAGTGAAACCATATGCTAATTGTCGTTCTCTGTTTAACTTATTTCACTTAGACTTAGCATAATCTTCAGTTACATCTATGTTGATACAAATGGTGGGTATTTATCCTTTCTGATGGCTGAGTAATATTCCATTGTATATATGGACCACATCTTCTTTATCCATTCATCTGTTGAAGGGCATTTTGGCTCCTTCCACAGTTTGGCTATCGTGGGCATTGCTGCTATGAACATTGGGGTCCATGTGCCCCTTCTTTTTACTACATCTATATCTTTGGGGGAAATACCCAGTAGTGAAATTACTGGGTCATAAGGTAGCTCTATTTTTAAGTTTTTGAGGAACCTCCATATTGTTTCCAAAGTGGCTGTACCAACTTGCATTCCTATCAATATGTATGTCTACATTTAAAAGAACCAAGACCTTGGGGCACCTCTCTGGCTCATTTGGTAGAATGTGCCACTCTTGATCTTGGAGTCATGAGTTCAAGTCCCCTATTAGGTGTAAAGATGTCTTAAAAACTAAAATCTTTAATAATAATAATACTAATAATAATAACAATGAAACGAGCCAAGATCTCAAATCAATGACCCAAATTTCTGTCATAAACAAGCTGGAAAAACAAGAGCAAGCCAAACCTGAAGCAAGAAGAAGGACGCACATAACAGAAACAAGAGCAGAAACTTATGAAATATAGAATAAAAAAACAATAGAAAAGTCAATGAAAGCAAAGCTGATTCTTTCAAAAGACCTTTAGATCGATTGCTCAAACAAATAGGAGAAATTATTCAAATTATTATCATCAGAAATGAAAGAGGAAGGTTACTGCTGACATTCAAAATTAAAAAAGAATATAAAGGAATACCATGAACTGTATGCTAATAAATTAGATAACTTAGATGTAATGGAAAAACGCCAGAAAACACACACTAGAAAGTGACATAAAAAATCCAAAAAAGAGGCAACCCACAGAATGGGAGAAGATATTTGCAAATGACACTACAGACAAAGGGCTGGTATCCAAGATCTATAAAGAACTACTCAAACTCAGCACCCAAAAAGAAGATGAACACATTGAAAAATGGGCAAGAGACATGAAGAGGCACTTCTCCATAGAAGATATACAAATGGCTAACAGACACATGAAAAAATGTTTAACATCACTAGCTATCAGGGAAATTCAAATCAAAACTCCACTGAGGTACCACCTTACACCAGTCAGAATGGCCAAAATCAACAAGTCAGGAAACAACAAGTGTTGGAGAGGCTGTGGAGAAAGGGGAAACCTCTTACACTGTTGGTGGGAATGTAAACTGGTGCAGCCACTTTGGAAAACAGGGTGGAGATTCCTTAAAAAATTAAAAATAGAGTTACCCCATGACCCTGCAATTGCACTACTGGGCATTTACCCCAAAGATACAGATGTAGTGAAAAGAAGGGCCATATGTACCCCAATGTTCATCGCAGCAATGGCCACAATCGCCAAACTGTGGAAAGAGCCAAGGTGCCCATCAACAGATGAATGGATAAAGAAGATGTGGTACATATATACAATGGAATACTATGGCTCCATCAGAAAGGATGAATATCCAACTTTTGTAGCAACATGGACTGGACTGGAAGAGATTATGCTGAGTGAAATAAGCCAAATAGAAAAAGTGAGGTATCATATGGTTTCACTTATTTGCGGTGCATGAGGGGTAACCTGGAGGACAGTGGGAGAAGGAAAGTAAATGGGAACTAGGGTAATCCAGGGAGGGAAACGAAACAACAGAGACTTTGGACACAGAAACAAACTGAGGGACTTGGAGGAATGGGGGTGGAGGGATGGGAGAGCCTGGTGGTGGGTACTGGGGGCACCTATTGCGTGGAGCACTCGGTGTGGGGAATGGGGAATGAATCTTGGAACACTGGAAAAAAATTTAAGTAACAATAAAAAAATAAAATTAAATTAAAAATTTTTTTCAGATGATTGTTTCTATTTCTGTGGTGTTAGTCGTGATCTCTCCCATTTCATTCATAATTTTATTAATTTGGGTCTTCTCCCTTTTCTTTTGGATTAGTTTAGCCAATGTGGTTTATAGATCTTATTAATTCTTTCAAAGAACCAGCTTCTAGTTTCATTGATGTGTTTTACTGTATCTCTAGTTTCTGATTCATTCATCTCTGCTCTAATCCTAATTATTTCCTGACTTGTGGGGGTGGTGGTGGTTTAAGTTTTTCTTGATTTTCCAGTTCTTTAAGCTTTAATGAGAGTTGGTGTATTTGGGATTTTTCAATTTTTTTGACTGAGGCTTGGATGGCTATGTTTTTCCCCCTTAGGACTGCCTTTGCTGTATCCCATAGCTTTTGGATTGATGTACCTTCATTCTCATTGGTTTCCATGAAGTGTTCAGTTCTTCCTTGATTTCCTGGTTGATCCACAGATCTTGAGCAGGGTTTTCTTTAGCTTCCAAGTGTTTGATTTTATTCTGAACTTTTTCTGGTGGTTGAGTTCCAGTTTTGAGGCATTGTGGTCAGAGAATATGCAGGGAATAATCTCAATCTTCTGGTATCCGTTGAGCCCTGATTTGTGACCTCGTATGTGGTCTATTCTGGAGAAAGTTCCACGTGCACTGGAGAAGAATGAGTATTCTGCTGGTTTAGGGTAGAATGTTCTGAATATATCTATGAGATCCATTGGTCCAATGTGTCACTCAAGGCCCTTGTTTCTTTGTTGACTTTCTGTTTAGATGATCTGTCCATTTCTGAGAATGGTGTGTTAAGATCTCCTACAATTAATGTGTTTGTATAAATATGACTCTTTATTTTGCTTAACAGTTGGCTTATGTAGTTGGCTGATCCCATGTTGGAGGTATAAATATTTACAATTGTTAGATCTTCTTGGTGTATAGACCCTTTGAGAATGATGTAGTGTCCTTCTGTGTCTGACTACAGTCTTTAGATTAAAATCCAATTTGTCTGATATGAGAATCACTACCCTGGCTTTCTTTTGAGGTCCATTGGCATGAAAGATGATCCTCCATCCTCTCACTTTCAACCTAGAAGATACGGATATATTCCTAGAAACCTATAAACTTCCAAGACTGAAACAGGAAGACATTGACAATCTGAATAGACCTATATCTAGTAATGAGATTCAAGCAGTGATCAACCCCCGCCCCCCCAAAAAACAAGAGTCCAGGACCAGACGGATTCCCTGGGGAATTCCACCAAACATTTAAAGAAGAAATAACACCTATTCTTCTGAAGCTCTTTCAGAAAAATAGAAACAGAAGGAAAACTTCCAGACTCTTTCTATGAAGCCAGCATTACTCTAATCCCCAAACCAGACAAAGACCCCATGAAAACGGAGAACTTCAGACCAATATCTCTGATGAATATGGATGCCAAGATTCTCAAGATCCTTGCTAACAGGATCCAACAATACATTAAAAAGATTATCCACCATGACCAGGTGGGATTTATCCCAGGGGTGCAAGGGTGGTTCAACACTCACAAATCAATCAACATGATAGAACAAATCAATAAGAGAAGAGAGAAGAACCACGTGGTACTCTCAATTGATGCAGAAAACGCATTTGACAAAATACAATATCAATTCCTGATCAAAACTCCTCAAAGTATAGGAATAGAGGGAACATTGCTCAACCTCATAAAATCTATCTACAAAAAACCCACAGCGAATATCATTCTCAAGGGGGAAAAACTGACAGCCTTTCATCTGAGATCAGGAACAAGACAAGAATGCCCTCTCTCACCACTACTGTTCAACATAGTGTTAGAAGTCCTAGGAACAGCAATTAGACGACAGAAAGAAATGAAAGGTATTCAGCTTGGCAAAGAAGAAGTCAAACACTCTCTCTTTGCAGATGACATGATACTCTATGTGGAAAACCCAAAAGACTCTACCCCCAACCTTCTAGAATGCATGTGGCAGGATACAAAATCAATGCACAGAAATCAGTTGCATTCTTATACACTAACAATGAAAATATAGAAAGGGAAATCAGAGAATCGATTCCGTTTACTATAGCACCAATAACCATAAGATACCTTAGAATAAACCTAACCAAAAGAGTCAAGGATCTGTACTCAAGGAACTACAGAACACTCATGAAAGTAATTGAAGAAGACACAAAAAGATGGAAGAGCATTTCATGCTCATGAATTGGAGGAATAAATATTGTTAAAATGTCTGTAATGCCCAGAGCAATTTATACTTTCAATGCCATTCCGATCCAAATTCCACCAACATTCTTCAAAGCGTTGGAACAAACAATCCTAAAATTTATTTGGAACCAAAAAAGACCCCAAATCACTAAAGAATTGTTGAAGAAGGAAAACAAAGCTGGGGGTATCATGTTACCTGACTTCAGGCTTTATTACAAAGCTGTGATCACCAAGACAGAATGGTACTGGCACAAAAACAGATATATAGACCAATGGAACAGAGTAGAGAGTCCAAATATGGACCCACAAATCTATGGTCAAATAATCTTCGACAAAGCAGGAAAAAAAATTCAGTGGAAAAAAACAGTCTCTTCAATAAATGGTGCTGGGAAAATTGGACAGCTACGTATAGAAGAATGAAACTAGACCAGTTTCTTACACCACACACAAAGGCAAACTCGAAATCATTGAAAGACCTCAATGTGAGGCAGGAATCCATCAAAATCCTGGGAAAGAACATAGGCAGTAAACCTGTTTGACATCAGCTATAGAAACTTCTTTCAGGACACGTCTCCAAAGGCAAAGGAGACAAAAGCGAAAATGAACTTTTGGGACTACATCCAAATAAAAAGCTTCTGTACAGCAAAGGAAACAGTCAACAAACAAAGAGGCAACCCACGGAATGGGAGAAGATATTTGCAAATGACATTACAGACAAAGGGCTGATATCCAAGATCTATAAAGAACTTCTCAAACTCAACATCCAAAAAGAAGATGAACACATCAAAAAATGGGCAAGAGACATGAAGAGGCACTTCTCCATAGAAGATATACAAATGGCTAACAGACACATGAAAAAATGTTTAACGTCACTAGCTATCAGGGAAATTCAAATCAAAACCACTCTAAGATACCACCTTACACCAGTCAGAATGGCCAAAATTAACAAGTCGGGAAACAACAAGTGTTGGAGAGGCTGCGGAGGAAGGGGAACCCTCTTACACTGTTGATGGGAATGTAAACTGGTGCAGCCGCTTTGGAAAACAGTGTGGAGATTCCTTAAAAAATTAAAAATAGAGCTACCCCATGACCCTGCAATTGCACTACTGGGCATTTACCCCAGAGATACAGATGTAGTGAAAAGAAGGGCCATATGTACCCCAATGTTCATAGCAGCAATGGCCACAATTACGAAATTGTGGAAAGAGCCAAGATGTCCTTCAACAGATGAGTGGATAAAGAAGATGTGGTACATATACACAATGAAGTACTACGCCTCCATCAGAAAGATGAATATCCAACTTTTGTAGCAACATGGACTGGAATGGAAGAGATTATGCTGAGTGAAATAAGCCAAATAGAAAAAGTGAGGTATCATATGGTTTCACTTACTTGTGGTGCATAAGGGGTAATATGGAAGACAGTAGGAGAAGGAAAGTAAATGGGAAGTAGGGTAATTCAGGGAGAGAAATGAAACATGAGATTCTTTGGAAACAGAAACAAACTGAGGGACTTGGAGGGAGGGCGTGGAGGGATGGGAGAGCCTGGTGGTGGGTACTGAGGGCATGTATTGCATGGAGCACTGGGTGTGGGGCATGGGCAATGAATCTTCGAACACTGAAAAAATAATAAATTTAAAGTTAGAAAAATTAAAAGTAGAGCTACCCTATAACTCTGCAATTGCACTACTGTGCATTTCCCCAAAGATACAGATGTAGTGAAAAGAAGGGCCATATGTAACCCAATGTTCATAGCAGCAATAGCTACAATCACCAAACTGTGGAAAGAGCCAAGGTGCACTTCAAAAGATGAATGGATAAAGAAGATGTGGTACATATATACAATGGTATACTACGCCTCCATCAGAAAGGATGAACACCCAACTTTTGTAGCAACTTGGACTGGATTGGAAGAGACTATGCTGAGTGAAATAAGCCAAGTAGAAAAAGTCAAGTATCACATGGTTTCACTTACTTGTGGTGCATAAGGGGTAATATAGAGGGCAGTAGGAGAAGGAAAGTAAATGGGAAGTAGGGTAATTCGGGGAGAGTAACGAAACATGTGAGACTTTGGACTCAGAAACAAACTGAGGGACTTGGAGGGGAGAGGGTGGGGGGATGAGAAACCCTGGTGGTTGGTACTGAGGACACATATTGCATGGAGCACTGGGTGTGGGGCATAAACAATGAATCTTTGAACACTGAAAAACTAAAATAAATTTAAAGTCAAAAATTTTTTTCAAAGAAATAAATTAAGGAAGATATATAAATGGAAAAGCATTCAGTGGTCATGGATTAGAACTGAATATTGTCAAGATGGCTGTATTCATCAACCTGATCTACAGGTTAATGCATTTCTTATCTCAATGCTAGTTTGCTTCTTTGTAGAAATTGACTATCTGAATTTAAAATTCATATGGAATTGTAAGGGACCCAGAACAGTCAGAACAATCTTGAAATTAAAAACGATAAGGTAGACTTCAGACTTCTGGTTTCAAAACTTAATATGAAGCTATAATAACTAAGACAATGTGGTACAAGCATAAGTATAGACATAGATTAATGGAACTGAATTTAGTCCAAAATGATACACATGTGTTCATGGTCAACCAATTTTGCTAAGGTTTATATGACCATTCAGTGAAGAAAAAAATAGTCTTTTCAATCTATGGTGCTGGGACAAGAGGACAGTCACACACACACACACACACACACACACACACACAGGTGAAGTTGGGCACTTACCTAATACAACATATAAAAATAAATTAAAAATGGATCAAAGACCCAAATATAAAAGTCAAAAGTATATAACCCTTAGGAATAAACCAAAGGCTTCATTTTCATGATCTCAGATTTCTCAGTGAAGTCTAATATTTGACACCAATAACAAAAAAGGAAAAATACATACATTGTACATCATGAATATTAAAATTTTTGTTGATGAACACCGAGACCATAAAAATTAAATTCCACATTTTAAAGGAGGGACTTGTATGTTATGTGGAGGTATATCTCAATACAATTGTAGAAAAGTAGTAGGGTTGAGACACCTGGGTGACTCAGTCTGGTTAAGCAGCAGCCTTTGGCTCAGGTCATGATCCCAGGGTTGAGTCCTGCATTGAGTCCTCAGTGGGGAGCCTGCTTCTCCCTTTGCCTGTCCTGCCTGATGCTCCTCCTGCTTGTGTTCTCTCTCTGACAAATAAATAAAATATTTTTTAAAAAGTAAATTTGAAAAAATAAAAGAAAGGTGTAAGGGAGGCATTGAGAGAGAAAGGAAGGAAGGGAAGAAAAAGGAAGGAGGAGAAAAAGAAGAAACATTAGCGCACATACCTATGGAGAGTAAAAATGGATCAGGGAAATCAAATTTTAAGAGTTTCTTGGCATTTTCCACAAAGGGATCTTGTGGGTTGTTGAGAGAATCAATGTGCACTCCAAATGATGTGCTAGTAATCACATCCATGCTGTAGGCCCCAAAGATGCTATGAGAGAAACAAAGACAGGAATAATTAAAACCAGAACCTCTTTACTATCCTTGTTCAAAATATGCCTCAAGAAGTGCATGTAGATCCCATGCCCAGGCAAGACAAGAACCACACTTTCATAACCACCATATGGTCATCTGAAGAGTTCATATACCATCACATTCACTCATGTGTTGTTCATGAGGTGTCAGTGATACAGATGGCATTGTGCAAGGGTGATAAGGACACTAGGGCAAGTTAGACACACCTCTGAGTCCAAGGAGCTCAGTCATGGAGGGATAGAGACCCAAAGGCTGAAAAATTACAGTAATATCTTTTGAGTATGGGCAGCAGAAAGTGGATAAGCACTGTATCTGAGTAGGACAAATGGTGGAATAATTAACCCTTTCTCAGGGAGTCAAGAAAGGTAAAACTGATCTGGATATTCTCTCACCACAGTATCTATGCTCAGAGCTGATTCCTCTTTAGCACATTACAGAATACCAACACCCTGTTCAGTGTGGCCAGGAACACCATCCCTTTTCTCTACAACCTTGCTAAGAATCCTTCATGAAAGACCCCTTCTTTTTCAACAACAGAGATCTAGCTCACCCTGAGGGCATACTATTTCTGGAAAATGTAAAAACAAAGAATATTCCTGGTTATATGTATATACTATATATTAAATCAATCCAAAATTAAAATGGGGGCGCCATAGCTAAGTGATCATATACCCTAATTTTTCCAGGACAGTCACAATGTACATCTACTCATCCTGCATAATTAAAATACACCCAATTTAGGCAAAAAAAATCTATCTATCTATCTATCTATCTATCTATCTATCTATCTATCTATCATCTATCTATATATTATCACCCTACCTATCCCATGTGCAGGGCCTTTGACCTTTTGAGATTAAAAGATGGACAAATGGTTATAAAAGTTAATATTTAGTGTTTGCTAATATTCTCAATAAAATTGTTCCAAGTTCCACATGGTATTTGTGCCCTACCCAGTGCTGAAGAATATGTAACAAGTACTTTACCCTCCCACTATTCCATACTCTCTACACTCATGTTTCTTCTTTTCAAACAATGTATTTTTATCTTCTAGAATGTCCAAGATGATAATTAAGCAAATAAATAAATCCCAACTCATACACACAAAAGAAGACCCTTTCTCTCCTGACTGCCCTAGGTTTTTAGGTGAACTTCCTCTTTTTGATTGGCCCATTGGAGTTGTCACACCATACACCTACATCAACTTTTTCACTATAGAGAACAAGTGGGAATTTGGCTCTGTGGAAGCAGCTGGAAAGTATCATGACAGAATTAGAATCCCAACAACTGCACTTTTACTTACTCTTTCAAGTTGATAAGTTTGCCTTTCTCCGCCTCCTTCCTCAGGTTCCTCACCAACACATCTCCATACTGGCCAATGATGGGGAACATCTACACACAAAATACATGACCACCAAAGTTAAATGCAAGAATCAAGTCCTAGGATGACATAACTTTCACAAGTATGGAACAGTAAGGGACATTTAATAACAAATTTTATCATGTCTCTTCCAGAACATGAAGATAAAAGGCCATTTTTTGGGAAGCCCAAATACAGTACAGTACCACTTAGATATGGACTATGGCCTATTTTCTATTTGTCCCCAGGAATATTCTTTAACTTCCTAATTAAAAGTCCTGTTCTTTTCTTACCTCCTTGAGCTTTCCACTGGTGAAAGCTGGAGAGAGCAGTGTTCGCATTCTCTTCCATTTTTCATCCTCAGACATAGTGATGGCATTTTTCATAAATCCCATAGGACCAAAAGACTAGAGTCAAAGCAAAACACATTTTGCCATACATAAGTTTTGTAGGTCTCTACAGGTTGGAAAATTTGTTAAATAGACATAAATTACTCACCAAATGTTTTTCAAAGATTATTTATTTATTTACTTATTTGAGAGAGAGATAAAGAAAGAGAGCATAAGCAGGGGAATAGGCAGAGGCAGATGCCCCACTGAGCAGGGAGCCAGATGCAGGGCTCAATCCAGGGAGGCTGGGATCATGACGTGAGCTAAGGCAGATACTTAACTGACTGGGCTACCCTTACTCACCAAATATTTAGCAACTGTCTATTTGGTAGCAGTCCCTATGCTAGAAGATCAATAGATATTTATACCAAATGCTTAGCTTCCTGCAAGGCTGAAGGAGACCTCAAGCCACCTGATGTGCTCTTCAGCCTTTATATTCAATCTTCTTTTCAGTGTAAATGTAGTATGGAAAATTTGGCAGGGAAACTACTCCTCCAGGGGAATAAGTAGAATTGGATGGGTGGAAGATAGCCAGATAGCCTGGCAAACTCCATGTTGCCTCAGACCACTTGTCTTTACATATATGTACAGCATGAGCATCTGTAAAAACAGATGTCTTGATATGGTGATTTTTAAAATTAATATATAATGTATTATTTGTTTCAGGGATACAGGTCTGTGATTCATCGATCTTACACAATTCACAGCACTTACCATAGCACATACCTCCCTAATGCCCATAACCCAGCCAGCTGATTCCTCCACCACCCTCCACTCAAGCAACCCTCAGTTTGTTTCCTGAGATTAAGAGTCTCTTATGGTTGTCTCCCTCTCTGGTTTTATCTTGTTTCATTTTTCCTTCCCTTCCCCTATTATCTTCTGTCTTGTTTCTCAAATTCCTCATATCAATGAGATCATATGGATAATTGTCTTTTTCTGATTGACTTATTTTGCTTAGCATAATAACTTCTAGTTCCATCCATGTTGTTGTGAATGGCAAGATTTTATATTTTTGATGGCTGCATAATATTCCATTTATATATACATACCACATATTCTTTATCCATTCACCTGTTGAGGACATCAAGGCTCTTTCCATAGTTTGGCTATTGCTGCTATAACCATTCAGGTGCACGTGCCCCTTCAGATCATTACATTTGTATCTTTGGAGGGAAATACCCAGTGGTGTAATTGCTGGGTCAAAGGGTAACTCTAGTTTCAGCTTTTTGAGGAACTTCCAAACTGTTTTCCAGAGTGGCTGCACCAGCTTGCATTCCCACCAACAGTTTAGGAGGGTTCCCCTTTCTCCACATCCTCACCAACACTGTTGTTTCCTGACTTCTTAATCTAAGCCCTTCTGACTGGTGTGAGGTGGTATCTCACTGTGGTTTTGATCTATATTTCTCTGATGCCAAGTGTTGTTGAGTAATTTTTCATGTGTCTGTTGGACATTAGAATGTCTTCTTTGCAGAAATGTCTGTTCATGTCTTCTGCTCATTAATTGATTGGATTCTTTGTTCTTTGGGTGTTGAGTTTGAGAAGTTCTTTACAGATTTTGGATACTAGCACTTTATCTGATATGACATTTGCAAAGATTTTCTTCCATTCTGTCTTTTGGTTTTGTTGACTATTTTCTTCATTATGCAAAATATTTTTATCTTGAAGTCCCAAAAGTGCATTTTTTGCCCCTGCTTTCCTTGCCTTTGGCAATGTTTCTGGGAAGAAGTTGCTGTGGCTGAGGTTGAAGAGGTTGCTGCCTGTGTTCTTCTCAAGGATTTCAATGGATTCCTGTCTCACATTGAGTTCTTTCATCCATTTTGAATCTATTTTTGTGTGTGTTGTAAGGAAATGGTCCATTTTCATTCTGCATGTGTCTGTACAATTTTCCCAACACAATTTGTTGAAGAGACTGTCCTTTTTCCATTGGGCATTCTTTCCTGCTTTGTTGAAGATTAGTTGACTATAGAGTTGAGGGTATGTTTCTGGGCTCTCTATTCTGTTCCACTGATATGTGTCTGTTTTTCTGCCAGTGTCATACTGCCTTGGTTATTACAGCTTTGTAATAGAGCTTGAAGTCTGGGATTGTGATACCACCACCTTTGGTTTTCTTTTTCAACATTCCTCTAGCTTTCTGGGGTCTTTTTTGTTTCCATACAAATTTTACGATTGTTCCATTTTTCTAAAATCTTTTATTGCATTAGTCACCATACAGTATGTCATTAGTTTTTGATTTAGTGTTCCAAGATTCATTGTTTACATATAACACCCAGTGCTCAATGCAATACGTGCCCTTCTTAATACCCATCACTCGGCCAACCCATTACCCTACCCATCTCCCCTCTAAAACCCTCAGTTTGTTTCTTGGAGTCCATAGTCTCACATGGTTCATCTCCCCTCTGATTAGCCACCCCTTCATTTTCCCCTTCCTTCTTCTAGTGTCCTCCATGCTATTACCTATGTTCCACAAGTAAGTGAAACCATATGATATTTTACTTTCTCTGCTTGACTTCCTTCATTCAGCATACTGTCCTCCAGTCCCATCCATATTTGTTACATTTCTTTGAAGAAAGTTGATGGTAATTTGATAGGGATTGCATTAAATGTGTAGATTGCTCTAGGTAGCATAGACATTTTCACAATATTTGTGATTTCACAATATTTAGATTTCTTTGTGTCTTCCTCAATATCTTTTATGAATATTCTATAGTTTTCTGAGTGCAGATTATTTGCCTCTTTGGTTAGATTTATTCCTACATATCTTATGGATTTGGGCGCAATTGTAAATGAGACTGACTACTTAATTTCTCTTCTTCTTTCTTGTTGTTGGTGTATAGAAATGCAGCTGATTTCTGTGCATTGATTTAAATCCGGACATTTTACTGAATGAATTCTAGAAGTTTTGGAGTGGAGGCTTTTGGGTTTTCCACTTGAGTTTTCCACATAAAATATCATATCATCTGCAAAGAGTGAGAGTTTGACTTCTTCTTTGCTGATTTGGATGCCTTTTATTTCTTTTTGTTGTTTGATTGCTGAGGCTAGGACTTCTAGTACTATGTTGAATAACAGTGGTGTTAGTGGACAGCCCTACCAGGTTCCTGACCTTAGGGGAAAAGCTCTCAGTTACACCCCCCCCCCCCGAGAATGATATTCATTGTGGATTTTTCATAGATGATTTTTATAATATTGAAGTATATATCCTCTATCCCTACACTGTGAAGAGTTTTGATCAAGGAAGGATGCTGTACTTTGTCAAATGCTTTTTTCAGCACCTATTGAGAGAATCATATGGTTATTGTTTTTCCTTTTATTAATGTATTGTATCACACTGATTGATTTGTGGGTGTTGAACCAGACTTTCAGCCCAGGACTAAATCTCATTTGATGATGGTGAATAATACTTTTAATGTACAGTTGGATCCTATTGGCTAGTATTTTGGTGAGAATTTTTGCATCCATGTTCATCAGGGATATTAGTCTATAGTTCTCCTTTTTTTTTTTTTTTTTTTTTAAAGATTTTGTTTATTTGACAGAGAGAAACACAGTTCGAGAGGGAACACAAGCAGGGGGAGTGAGAGAGGGAGAAGCAGGCTTCCCGCCGAGCAGGGAGCCCGATGTGGGACTCGATCCCGGGTCTCCGGGATCATGACCTGAGCCGAAGGCAGTCGCTCAACCAACTGAGCCACCCAGGCGCCCCTATAGTTCTCCTTTTTGATCGGGTTTTGGGATTGTCTGGTTTGGGATTGAGGTAATGCTGGCCTCATAAAATGAGTATGGAAATTTTCCTTCCATTTCTATTTTTTGGAAGAGTTTCAGGAGAATAGGTATTAACTTTTCTCTAACTATTTGGTAGAATTCCAAAAGAGCTTGGGCTCTTGTTTTTTGGGAGATTTTTGATGACTGCTTCAATTTCCTTACTGGTTATGGGTCTGTTAGGTTTTCTATTTCTTCCTGGTTCAGTCTCTGGGAATGCATCCATTTCTTCCAGGTTGTCAAATTTCCTGGTGTATAGTTCTTATAATTATTTGTATTTCTTTGGTATTGCTTGTGATCTCTCCTCTTTCATTCATGATTTTATTAAAGTGCATCCTTTCTCTTTTCTTTTTGATAAGTCTGGCCAGGAGTTTGTCAATCTTAATTCTTTCAAAGAACCAGCTCCGAGTTTCATTGATCTGTCCTGCTGTTCCTCTGGTTTCTATTTCATTGATTTCGGCTCTGATATTTATTATTTCTCTTCTGCTGGGTTTAGGCTTTATTTTGAACAGTTGTGTTTTTATTTTCAGTGGTTTCCAGGACCTTTTAAAATTCTTCTCTAATTTCCTGGTTGACCCATTCTTCTTTAGTAGGATACTCTTTAGCCTCCATGTATTTTAGTTCTTTCCAACTTTCCTCTTGTGACTGAGCTCTAGTTTCAAAGCACTGTGATCTGAAAATATGCAGGTAATAATTCCAGTCTTTTGGTACTGGTTGAGACCTGATTTGTGACCCAGGATGTGATCTATTCTGGAGAGTGTTCCATGGGAACTAGAGAAAAATATGCATTCTGTTGCATTGGGATGGAATGTTCTGAATATATCTATGAAGTCCATCTGGTCCAGTGTGTCATTTAAAGCCTTTATTTCCTTGTTGATCTTTTGCTTAGATGATCTGTCCCTTTCAGTGAGGGGGGTGTTAAAGTCCCCTACTATTATTGTATTATTGTCAATGTGTTTCTTTGATTTTGTAATTAACTGGCTTATATACTTGACTGCTCCTATGTTGGGGCATAGATATTTAAAATTCTTAGATCTTCTTGTTGGATAGACCCTTTAAGTATGATACAGTGTCCTTCTTCATCTCTTATTATACTGTTTGGCTCAAAATCTAATTTGTCTGATATAAGGATTGCCACCCAGCTTTCCTTTGATGTTCATTAGTATGGTAAATTGTTTTCCACACCCTCATTTCAAATCTGGATGAGTCTTGGGTCTAAGATGAGTCTCTTGTAGACAGCATTATCGATTGGTCTTTTTTTTAAAATCCATTCTGATACTCTGTGCTTTTTGACTGGGGTATTTTGCCCATTTACATTCAGGGTAACTACTGAAAGATTTGAGATGAGTGCCATTATATTGTCTGTAAGATGACTATTACTGTATATTGTCTCCATTCCTTTCTAGTCTATGTTACTTTTAGGCTCTCTCTTTGCTCAGAGGACCCCTTTCTATATTTCCTGTAGGGCTGGTTTGGTGTTTGCAATTCTTTTGGTTTTGTTTTTCCTGGAAGCTTTTTATCACTCCTATTTTCAATGACAGCCTAGATGGATAGAGTACTCTTGGTTGCATATTTTTTCTCATTTAGTGCTCTGAATATATCATGCCAGTCCTTTCTAGCCTTCCAGGTGTCTGTGGATAGGTCTGCTGCCAATCTAATATTTCTACCACTGTAGGTTACAGACCTCTTGTCCCAAGCTGCTTTTAGGATTTTCTCTATGTCTCTGAGACTTGTAAGGTTTGCTTTTAGATGATGGAGTGTTGACCTTTTATTTATTATGAGGGGGGTTCTCTGTGCCTCCTGGATTTTTATGCCTATTTCCCTCCCCAAATTAGGGAAGTGCTCTGCTCTAATTTGCTCCAATATACCTCCTACCTCTCTCTTTTTCTTCTTCTGGTATCCCAATTATTCTAATATTGTTTCATCCTATGGCATCACTTATCTCACGAATTCTCCCCTTGTGGACCAGTAGTTATTTATCTCTCTTTTTCTCAGCTTCTTTATTCCCCAACATTTGGTCTTCTATATCACTAATTCTCTCTTCTGCCTCATTTATCCTAGTAGTTAGAAACTCCATTTTTTATTTCAGCTCATTAATAGCTTCAAAAAGGGATTCTCTAGTATCTTCTATGCTTTCTTCAAGCCCAGCTAGTATCTTTATAATCGTCATTCTGAACTCTAGTTCTGACATCTTACTAATGTCCATGTTGATTAGGTCCCTGGAAAACAGTATTGTCTCTTGTTTTTTTTTTGAGGTAAATTTTTCCTTTTCTTAAAAAAATTATTTTTTCAGTGTTTCAAGATTCATTGTTTATGCCCCACACCCAGTTTTCCCATTTTGCCATTTTATACAGATAAGAATAGATGAATGAGAGAACAAAATGGTAAAAGAGTAAGAACAACCCCAGAAAAGGATACACTAAACAAATCAGAAAAGACCTGAAACTGGGAGAAAAGAAAGGGAAAAAAAGAATCTGATCAAGCTGGTGAAAAGAACAGAGTCACATACTAGATTTTGGGTGTATTTTGGTCTGTTAGGAGAAACTACATTCCAGAATTTTAAAGAAATAAAAACTTATATATATACAAAATAAGGGTAAATATGAAGAAGGGATAGAATATGACTGTAAAGATGAAAAATATGTGGAACATAAGGAATAATACAGAGGACATTAGAAGGAAAGGAAAAGTGAAATGGGGGAAATCAGAGGGGGAGATGAACCATGAGAGACTGTGGACTCTGAGAAACAAACTGAAGGTTTTAGAGGGGAGGGGGATGGGAGAGGGGTGATCCTGGTGGTGGGTATTAAGGAGAGCATTCCATGCTCATGGATTGGAAGAATAAACATTGTCAAAATGTCTATACTGCCCAGAGCAATCTATACTTTCAATGCCATTCCGAACAAAATTCCACCAACATTCCTCAAAGTATTGGAACAAACAATCCTAAAACTTATATGGAACCAAAAAAGACCCCAAATTGCTAAGGGATTGTTGAAAAAGAAAAACAAAGCTGGGGTTATCATGTTACCAGACTTCAGGCTTTATTATGAAGCTGTGATTACCAAGACAGAATGGTACTGGCACAAAAACAGACAAATATACCAATAGAACAGAGTAGAGAGTCCAGATATGGACCCCAAATCTATGGTCAAATCATCTTCAACAAAGCAGGAAAAAAATATCCAGTGGAAAAAAGACAGTCTCTTCAATAAATGGTGCTGGGAAAATTGGACAGCTACGTATAGAAGAATGAAACTAGACCATTCTTTACACCACACACAAAGGCAAACTCAAAATGGATGAAAGACCTCAACGTGAGGCAGGAATCCATCAAAATCCTGGAAAAGAACATAGGCAGTAAACCTGTTTGACATCAGCTACAGCAACTTCTTTCAGGACACGTCTCCAAAGGCAAAGGAGACAAAATGAAAATGAACTTTTGAGACTTCATCAAAATAAAAAGCTTCTGTACAGCAAAGGAAACAGTCAACAAAACAAAGAGGCAACCCACAGAATGGGAGAAGATATTTGCAAATGACACTACAGACAAAGGGCTGATATCCAAGATTTATAAGTAACTACTCAAACTCAACATCCAAAAAGAAGATGAACACATCAAAAAATGGGCAAGAGACATGAAGAGGCACTTCTCCATAGAAGATACACAAATGGCTAACAGACACTGAGGGCAAGTATTGCATGGAGCACTGGGTGTGGGCCATAAACTATGAATCTTGGAACACTGAAAAAAATAAAATAATATTTTTTAAAAAGGAGGGCATGTATTGCATGGAGCAGTGAGTATTATACATAAACAATGAATCTTGGAACAGTACATCAAAAACTAATGGTGTATTTTATGGTGACTAACATAACACAATAAAAAATAAAAATAAAAAATAGAAAGATTTTTCAGGAGGTCAGGAAGATGGCAGAAGGCCAGGTGACCACATTTCGGGGAGTCCCCTGAAGTGAGCTCAATTCCTGCAAAAAATACTACAGGAACACTGTGAGCACCCATGAAATCAGCCTAAAATGTGATATTTTGCACTTATGGATCACCAAAGAGGACAAGGACCATTGGCAAAGAGGTAGAGAGAAGTGAGAGCGATCGAAGGGTTGCCCAGAGACAAGGAGCACAGGGGAGGAAGCCCGCAGAGGCGACCCATTGGAAGGCAATACCCCAGCACAAAAGTGCTCTGTGTTAGGGGAACAACAGCAGATTAAGGTCTGATTCAAAGCAAACAGAAACGGAGTGCCTGAGGGGCAGCCGGGGAAACAGGGATATAGATCTGTGGAGAGAAAGAGCACTGGTGCCAGGTGAAGGAACATGGCACAGCCAGCAGTGCAGAGTCTATCTTTCCACCGCTGCAGCCGGGGGGAACAGGGATTGGCAGAGAGAAAGAGTGCCCAGTGCCACAGGAGGGAATGTGGGGGAACCAGCTGCCCGGAGTCTATTTTTCCGCCACTTTTTTTTCTTTCCTCCGCTGCTTTTCTCTCCCGCTTCTCTCCACCCCATGGGCCAGGCACAGACCCCCCAGGGAAAGCAATTTTGCAGACTTGCACGGGAGGTGTGGGACCTCAGTCCCTCCTGCCTGGGGGTCACACAGACTCCCTGGGCAGAGACAAGGTCGCGTGACCCAAAATCAGTTGCTGTTTCGTGGTGCAAGAGTGAAATGACAAGCAGGGGCTTTGGACAGAAATCAAACCAGCATCTGTGCCTGCCCGGCTGTGACAGGCAGCCAAGGGTGAGGCTGTGTAGGCCCACCCCACCCCCCCATCATCCAGAGGGTTGCTAAATAGGGGCTCTCTCTGGGAAGGAGGCCTGGGTGCAGACATTTTACTCCAACATGACTTCCTCAACAGCTGAAAAAGGCTGTAAAAGAACAACACCCCCCCCCCCAGAGAACTGAACCCTGACAACCTGCTTACAATAGACTCCAGTCCCTAGGAAGGCGGTGGAGAGACGCAGCCCAGGTAGAAGGACTGAAAACAGTGTGGCAGGCCCCGCCCACAGAAGGCAAGCCAGAAGCACAGGAGGACAACACCCAAACTGTAAAACCCCAATATTGGGGGGAAAGGCAATTTATTAAACTCCTGGTACTGCCCCAAAAGCTGTACACCCTATTGATACAATTTTTCACCTTATTTGCTTTTTTTAACATTTTTCTATTTTTATTTTTAAAGTTTCCACTTTAAACTTAAAAATTCATTCTCACGGTTTTTGTTCCTTTAATTTTTAACCCACTTTTTATCACAAGGTGATACTTAATACAACACTCCATAACAATTTTTTACCTTGAAATTTTTTCAAACACATTCCTGTATTTTCTGTTGTTGTTGCCTCTCATTTGCTTCTTTGTTTTATATGTTTTTCCCTTTCTTCTCTCTTCATTCCTTTATTTTTTTCTTTTACATATACATATACTTATAAGCTTCAAGGTAATCCTACATCCCTATTCAATACTACCCCTATATACAACTGGTTCTAATCTCCCTATATCTTTAGAAAGTGGGCTCTTCCAACAATAATAACAAGACAAACTCAGGAGGATCTGAAATACTTTCCTTGCCCACAAGGAGTGTCTGCCCTCACCTTCCCACCTTAGTCTGTCAGTGTTTCTATGTAATTGTTTTTGGCTTTGTATCATATAAATACTGGTCTGGGGGGTCATTCATGTTGGGCTTCACTTTTTGATCTCTTCATTTACACTTGATAGCCTTTTTCTTTACCCTGTAGTAGTTTTGTACCATATAAATCCTACCACTGGGCCTCACTCTGGCAGGGGTTTCTTTTCTTGCTTCCTTTCTCCCCTTATCTTTTTTCTTTCTTCTTCCTTTTTGGTGGTGAATTCTGATTGCTGCAAAACCTTCCAGCAACCAATTCACCTGGATAGTGCCTGATATATTTAGCTATACACCCCCTCAACCACTTCTCACCACAATGACTCGGAGGAGGAACAACCAACAGAAGAATAAACCTGAGACTGCAACCCCAGTCACAGAATTACTGGAAATGAATATAAACAATATGACAGAAATGGAATTCAGGGCAGCAATCGTCCAAGCAATGGCTAATTTGGAAAAGAACATTAGTCTCAAAATGGAAGCCCTAATAACAGAAGTGAGAGCTGAAGTTAGAAAGGCTATTAATGAGATGCAATCTAATTTAAATATGCTAACAGCTAGAGTAAGTGGAGCTGAAGATCGTATCAGTGATTTAGAAGACAGGTGGATTAAGAAGGAGGAGCAAGAGAAGTCTTGGAGCAAACAGCTAAAATCCCATGAAAACAGAATAAGGGAAATAAATGATGCCATGAAATGCTCCGATATCAGAATTATTGGAATCCCTGAAGGAGCTGAGAGAGAGAGAGAAGCCTAGAAGATATTGTTGAACAAATCATGGATGAAAATTTTCCTAATCTGGGGAATGAAACTAATGTTCATGTCCTAGAGGAAGAGAGGACACCCTCCACGATCAATGAGTCCAGAAAAACATCCAGACACATAATTGTGAAATTCATGAATCATAAAATCAAAGAATATGTCTTAAGGTCAGCTAGGGGAAAGCAATCCATTACCTGTAGAGGGAGGACCATCACAAAAATGTCAGACATTTCCATGGAAATCTGGCAAGGCAGAAATGGCTGGCAAGACATATTCAAGAAATTACATGACAAAAATATGCAACCAAGGATAATGTATCCAGCAAGGTTGACTTTCAAAATGGAAGGAGAAATAAAGAGCTTCCAGGACCACCAAAGTCTAAAGATTATGCAACCACCAAGGCAGCACTACAAGAAATACTAAGAGGGGTTCTATAAGAGAGAAATGAACCCAAGAGTGACACAGAACAGAAATTTAGAGAGGTAATCTATTAAAACATGAACTTCACAGGCAACATGATATCAATACAAACGTATCTATCAATAATCACTCTCAATGTGAATGGCCTACATGTTCCAATAAAAAGGCACAGTGTTGCAGACTGGATAAAATGACAGGACCCATCCATATGCTTTTTATAAGAGACAGATTGTTGAATCTAAAGACACGTCCAGATTGAAAGTGAGGGGATGGAGGACCATCTTTCATGCCAACAGACCCCAAAAGAAAGCCAGGGTAGTGATTCTCATATTAGACAATTGGATTTTAATCTAAAGACTGTAGTCAGACACAGAAGGACACTACATCATTCTCAAAGGGTCTATACACCAAGCAGTTCTAACAGTTGTAAATATTTATGCCTCCAACATGGGAGCAACCAACTACATAAGCCAACTGTTAAACAAAATAAAGAATCATATTGATACAAATACATTAATTGTAGAGATCTTAACACACCACTCTCAGCAATGGACAGATCATCTAAACAGAAAATCAACAAAGAAACAAGAGCCTGAATGACACATTGGACCGATGGATCTCATAGATATATTCAGAACATTCTACCCTAAAACAGCAGAATACTCATTCTTCTCAAGTGCATGTGGAACTTTCTCCAGAATAGACCACATACTAGGTCACAAATCAGGGCTCAACTGATACTAGAAGATTGAAATTATTCCCTGCATATTCTCTGACCACAATGCCTTGAAACTGGAACTCAACCACCGGAAAAAGTTCAGAAGAAAATCAAACACTTGGATGCTAAAGACGATCCTGCTCAAGATCTGTGGATCAACCAGGAAATCAAGGAAGAACTGAAACACTTCATGGAAACCAATGAGAATGAAGATACATCGATCCAAAACCTATGGGATACAGCAAAGGTGGTCCTAAGGGGGAAATACATAGCCATCCAAGCCTCACTCAAAAAATTGAAAAATCCCAAATACACCAACTCTCATTACACCTTAAAGAACTGGAAAATCAACAAAAATTAAACCAACCCATCACGCAGATGGGAAATAATAAGGATTAGAGCAGAGATGAATGAATCAGAAAGTAGAGATACAGTAGAACACATCAACAAAACTAGAAGCTGGTTCTTTGAAAGAATCAATAAGATCAATAAACCATTGGCCAAACTAAACCAAAAGAAAAGGGAGAAGACCCAAATTAATAATATTATGAATGAAAGGGAAGATATCACGACTAAGACCAAGAAAATAGAAATAATCATCAGAAATTACTATCAACAATTATATGCCAATAAGTTTAACAACCTAGAAGAGATGGATATATTCCTAGAAACCTATAAACGTCAAAGTCTGAAACAGGAAGACATTGACAATTTGAATAGATCTATATCTAGTAATGAGACTGACGCAGTGATCAAAAACCTCCCCCAAAACAAGAGTCCAAAACCAGATGGAATCCCTGGGGAATTCTACCAAACATTCAAAGAAGAAGAAAAAAATTAAATATGGAGCTATTCTATGACCCTGCAATTGCACTACTGGGTATTTACCCCAAAGATACAAATATAGTGAAAAGAAGGGCCATATGTACCCCAATGTTCATAGCAACAATGGCCACAATCACCATTCTGTGGAAAGAGCCACAATACCCTTCAACAGATGAATGGATAAAGAAGATGTGGTCTCTATATAAAATGGAATATTACACCTCCATCAGAAAGGATGAATATGCACCTTTTGTAGAAACATGGACTACATGTTTAGATTGAAGGAGATTATGCTGAGTGAAATAAGCCAGAGAAAGTAAATTATCGTATGGTTTCACTTACCTGTGGAGCATAAGGAATAACATGGAGGACATTAGGAGAAGGCAAGGAAATGTGAACTGGGGTAAATCAGAGAGGGAGATGAAGCATGAGAGACTGTGGACTCTGAGAAACAAATAGAGGGTTTTGGAAAGGAGGAGGTGAGGGGATTTAAGCCTAGTTGTGGGTATTAAGGAGGCCATGTATTGCATGGAGCACTGGGTGTGGTGAATAAACAATGAATCTTGAAACACTGAAAAAAAAAGATTATCCACCATGACCAGGTGGGATTTATCCCAGGGATGCAAGGGTGGTTCAACACTCACAAATCAATCAATGTGATAGAATAAATCAATAAGAGAAGAGAGAAGAATGACATGGTACTCTCAATTAATGCAGAAAAGGCTTTTGACAAAATACGACATCCATTCCTGATCAAAACTCTGCAAAGTATAGGGACAGAGGGAACATGTATCAACCTCATAAAATCTATCTACGAAAAACCCACAGCAAATATCATTCCCAACGGGGAAAAACTGACAGCCTTCCCTCTGAGATCAGGAACAAGACAAGGATGCCCACTCTCACCACTACTGTTCAACATAGTGTTAGTAGTCCTAGCAACAGCAATCAGACAACAGAAAGAAATAAAAGGTATCCAGCTTGGCAAAGAGGAAGTCAAACTCTCTCTCTTTGCAGATGACATAATACTTTATATGGAAAACCCAAAAGACTCTAACCCCAAACTACTAGAACACATACAACAATTCAGTAATGTGGCAGGATACAAAATTGATGCACAGAAATCAGTTGCATTCTTATACACTAACAATGAAAATATTGAAAGGGAAATCAGAGAATCGATTCCATTTACTATAGCACTAAAAACCATAAGATACGTGGAATAAACCTAACCAAAGAAGTTAAGGATCTGTACTTGAGGAACTACAGAACACTCGAAGAAGCACAAAAAGATGGAAGAGCATTCCATACTCATGGATTGGAAGAACAAACATTGTTAAAATATCTATACTGCCCAGAGCAATCTATACTTTCAATGCCATTCCAAACAAAATTCCACCAACAGTTTTCAAAATGCTGGTACAAACAATCTTAAAATTTATATGGAACTGAAAGAGACCTTGAATTGCTAAGGAATTGTTGAAGAAGAAAAACAGAGCTGGGGCATCACATACCTTCAGGCTTTATTACAAGGCTGTGATCACCAAGACAGAATGGTACTGGCACAAAAACAGAGATATAGACCAATGGAACAGAGTAGAGAGTCCAGATATGGACCCACAAACCTATGGTCAAATCATCTTCGACAAAGCAGGAAAAAAAATCCAGTGGAAGAAAAACAATCTCTTCAATAAATGGTGCTGGGAAAATTGGACAGATATGTATAGAAGAATGAAAATAGACCATTCTTTATACCATACACAAAGGCAAACTCAAAATGGATGAAAGATCTCAGCGTGAGGCAGGAATTCATCAAAATCCTGGAGGAGAACATAGACAGTAACCTCTGATGTGGACATCAGCCACAGCAACTTCTTTCAAGACATGTCTTCTTTCCCTTTTTTTTCTTTTTTCTTTAAACATTTTATTTATTTATTTGACAGAGAGAAACACAGCTAGAGAGGGAACACAAGCAGAGGGACTGAGAGAGGGAGAAGCAGGCTTCCTGCTGAGCAGGAATCCCAATGTGGGACTCGATCCCAGGTCTCCAGGATCATGACCTGAGCCAAAAGCAGTCACTTAACCAACTAGCCACCCAGGCGCCCCAAGACATGTTTTCTTTCAAGAAACACGTCTCCAAAGGCAAAGGAAACAAAAGCAAAAATGAACTTTTGGGACTTCATCAAAGTAAAAAGCTTCTGTACAGCAAAGGAAACAGTCAACAAAACAAAGAGGCAACCCATGGAAAGGGAGATGATATTTGCAAATGACACTGCAGACAAAGGGCTGATATCCAAGATATATAAAGAGCTACTCATGCTCAACATCTAAAAAGAAGATGAACACATCAAAAAATGGGCAAGAGACATGAAGAGGCACTTCTCCATAGAAGATATACAAACAGCTAACAGACACATGAAAACATGTTCATCATCACTAGCTATCAAGGAAATTCAAATCAAAACCGCACTGACATATCACCTTACACCAGTCAGAATGGCCAAAATTAACAAGCCAGGAAACAAGTGTTGGAGAGTCTGCGGAGAAAGGGGAACCCTCTTGCACTATTGGTGGGAATGCAAGTTGGTGCAGCCGCTTTGGAAAACAGTGTGGAGATTCCTTTAAAAATTAAAAATAGAGCTACCCTATGACCCTGCAATTGCACTACTGAGTATTTACCCCAAAGATACAGATGTAGTGAAAAGAAGGGCCATATGTATCCCAATATTCATTGTAGCAGTGGCCACAATCGCCAAACTGTGGAAAGAGCCAAGGTGCCCATCAACAGATGAATGGATAAAGAAGATGTGGTACATATATACAATGGAATACTACACCTCCATCAGAAAGGATGAATATCCAACTTTTGTAGCAACTTGGACTGGATTGGAAGAGATTAGCTGAGTGAAACAAGCCAAGCAGGGAAAGTCAAGTATCACATGTTTTCACTTACTTGTGGTGCGTAAGGGGTAATATAGAGGACAGTAGGAGAAGGAAAGGAAATGGGAAGTATTCGGGGAGAGAAGTGAAACATGAGAGACTTTGGACTCAGATACAAACTGAGCGTCTTGGAGGGAAGGGGGCGGGGGGATGGGAGAGCCTGGTGGTGGGTACTGAGGGTCTGTATTGCATGGAATACTGGGTGTGGGACATAAACAATGAATCTTGGAACACTGAAAAAATAACATAGTAAACAAAGAGGGTTTTATATATAAATAAAGAAATCCATGCCTACCCGCCGGTTTGTGAAGACAGAATAACATTCTTTCACTAGTACTGTTTTGATCATGTCAGGATCCATGATAGCCAACACAGGCTGTCGTCCATCATAAAACCTGTGTCGGGAAAAAGAGCTGATTACATTTAACATGCTAGTTTCTGTAGCATCTCCATCTCAGTTCCATTCTTGGTACAACGGAAGGCAGGAGAATCCCAAGGGGGAAGAGGTAGAGAGCTGCAGCCATGCCTGAAAGCCCAGACTTTTATCCTGATGTTATATAATCTAAAATCTGACATCATGATTATAAATAATATAGAAAAAAAGGATAACATTACAACATTTATTAACGCTAGGTGATGTGTACATGGGTATTTCCTGGACCATTTTCCATAATTTTTTGTATGGTTAGAATATTTCAAGTATTTTTATGTGTTTTAGACATCAAATGATTTTTATATATTATAAAAAAATTTACTTTAGTGAATACCTGAAGGCAAGCAAATTATCTAGGAACAAAAAATGAGGGAGAGTAAACCCACTTAGATATGAAAAATTATAATTTTGAAGAAATACCAAACACATGAAATGCATAGGAGAGAATATTTGATGAAAATTGATCACAAATATGTAAGATGTCTCCCAATGAAAAAGTCGTAGAACGCTCAAAAAGTGATGGTAAGATTATAAATGATTTCTTTGCCCTATTTTCTAAAATTTCTTTCCTAGTTACATTTTTAAAATATTTTACTTATTTATTTGACAGAGAGAGCTCACAAGTAGGCAGAGAGGCAGAGGGAGAAGGAGAAGCAAGCTCCCTGCAGGACCCCAAGTCATGACTTAAGCCAAAGTTTAACCAACTGAGCCACCCAGGTGCTCCTCTTTCCTAGTTATATTTATTTATTTTTATTTTTTAAAGCATTTTTTAAAAAGATTTTATTTATTTGACAGAGAGAAACACAGCCGGAGAGGGAACACAAGCAAGGGGAGTGAGAGAGGGAGAAGCAGGCTTCCTGCTGAGCAGGGAGCCCGATGTAGGACTCGATCCCAGGTCTCCAGGATCATGACCTGAGCCAAAGGCAGTTTCTTAACCAACTGAGCCACCCAGATGCCCCCCTAGTTATATTTAAAGGAAATATTATTTTAACTATGAAATAAAGGTCCTTCATAACATCAAAGTTGGAAAAATTTGAAACAGAAGGACAAAGAATAAAGAAATACAAAGGAACATGTATAATTCATTTTAGACATATTTTCTTTTTATTACTTGGTTTTATTCTTATATGGGGATCCCAAGTGTGAGTTCCTTGGGCTCAATGTAGGTGATATCCTGGAGCAAAAAAGTGGGGCATGCCCACTTTTGCACATGTTTCACACACAAAGCTGACTCTTTTTTTTTTTTTTAAAGATTTCATTTATTTGACAGAGAGAAACACAGCAAGAGAGGGAACACAAGCAGGGTGAGTGAGAGAGGGAGAAGCAGGCTTCCCGCCTAGCAGGGAGCCCGAAGTGGGGCTCGATCCCGGGTCTCCAGGATCATGACCTGAGCCGAAGGCAGTCGCCTAACCAACTGAGCCACCCAGGCGCCACACAAAGCTGACTCTTAATATGTGATCCATCTCTATCTGGCCTGACAATCTGACTGTCAATAATGGCACATTAATGGAAATTGGCTGCCAGCATGAGGTTAACTTTAAGTTTAATTACATTGTCCTCTAGCATTGTATTTTTCTTTATAAATCATTTGCACTTACTAGAACAAAATGAAAAATTTTCCACAAGTCCTCTATTCTTTTTTTGACATCACAGAAGAATTTCAAATTGTTTTGTGCTCCCATCTAAAAGTGAATTTTTGGGGTGCCTGGCTGGCTCAGCTGTCATGATCCTGGGGTCCTGAGATCAAGCCCTGCATTGGCTCCCTGCTCCCTCCATCTCCCACTCCTCCTGTTTGTGTTCCCTCTCTTGCTGTGTCTCTCTGTCAAATAAAGAAATAAAATCTTTTAAAAAATAAAAATGAACATTCTTTCATGTGCCTGTTAGCCACTTGCATATCTTGTTTTTTACTTTAAATTTATTTTTTCAGTGTTCCAAGATTCAGTGCTCATGCCCCACACCTAGTTGCTCCATGCAATATGTGCCCTCAGTACCCACCACCAGGCTCTCCTATCCACCGAACCACTTCCTACAAGTCCCTCAGTTTGTTTCTGAGTCAAAAGTCTCTCATGTTTCATCTCCCTCCCTGATTTACCCTACTTCCCATTTCCTTTCCTTCTCCTACTGTCCTCTATATTACCCCTTATGCACCACAAGTACGTGAAACCATGTGATACTTGACTTTTTCTACTTGGCTTATTTCACTCAGCATAATCTCTTCCAATCCAGTCCAAGTTGCTACAAAAGTTGGATATTCATCCTTTCTGATGGAGGCATAGTATTCCATTGTATATATGTACCACATCTTCTTTATCCATTCATCTGTTGAAGGACACCTTGGCTCTTTCCACAGTTTGGCAATTGTGGCCATTGCTGTGATGAACATTGGTGTACATATGGCCCTTCTTTTCACTACATCTGTATCTTTGGGGTAAATGCCCAGTAGTGCAATTGCAGGGTCATAGGGTAGCTCTATCTTTAATTTTTAAAGGAATCTCCACACTGTTTTCCAAAGCGGCTGCACCAATTTACATTCCCACCAACAGTGTAAGAGGGTTCCCCTTTCTCTGCAGCCTCTCCAACACTTGTTGTTTTCTGTCTTGTTAATTTTGGCCATTCTGACTGGTGTAAGGTGGTATCTTAGAGTGGTTTTGATTTGAATTTCCCTGATAGCTAGTGATGATGAACATTTTTTCATGTGTCTGTTAGCCATTTGTATATCTTCTATGGAGAAGAGCCTCTTTATGTCTCTTGCCCATTTTTTGATGTGTTCATCTTTTTTTTTAGATGTTGAGTTTGAGTAGTTCTTTTTTTTAATTTTTTATTGTTACTAAAATTTTTTTTCCAGTGTTTCAAGATTCATTCCCCATTCCC
>PITA01019787.1:0-36592 GCA_004023965.1 Spilogale gracilis
GAGAGCCCAATGTGGGGTTCGATCCTGGGTCTCCGGGATCATGACCTGAGCCAAAGGCAGTCGTTTAACCAACTGAGCCACCCAGGCGCCCCCACAATTCTAATTTCTTAAGCAGAGCCACAGTTATAGGAAGGGAGGTTGTTTCATTATTTTTCTTTGAATTATACACATAGCTCATATATAGTCTTTGCTATGCATAATTAAAATGAAAGCAAACTTAAAAATATATTATGGTTAACTCATATTCTATAAATAAAAATCGTTAGTATTTATATATGAATTCTTAGAAACCTACTTATTATGGATATGTTGGCTAGTCTAAACTATCATTTAACATATCAACTGTACATTTGTTTGGGTCAATATTATGAGAACATTAATATATAGGCATATAACATGCTTTACCATTAAATGCACAACTCTTATAAATGTTTAGAAATTTTATTCAAATACTCAACTTCTTTTTTTTTTTTTAAGATTTTATTTATTTGACAGAGAGAAACACAGCCAGAGAGGGAACACAAGCAGGGGGAGTGAGAGAGGGAGAAGCAGGCTTCCCGCCAAGAAGGGAGCCCGATGTGGGACTCGATCCCGGGTCTCCGGGATCATGACCTGAGCTGAAGGCAGTTGCTTAACCAACTGAGCCACCCAGGTGCCCCCAAATACTCAACTTCTACATACAATAGAGCCTCCTTGAATTTTCCTGATGAAGTTAGAAATATAGGGGATACATTTACTTCAGCTGTGGTGCATGAATTCCTGACAGTGCTCAAAAGCAGTGACTTAGCATGCAAATGTAGCATTTCTGTCTCTACCTCTATTCCATTATCAAAATTCTCCAACTACCTTGTTCATTAAAAAGATGGAAGTCTTTCAGTCATTCAATTTCTGACTTCCATGGGGATGCTAACTCCAGCAATGTCTGTACAGTCTTCTCCTAGCTAGGTAAAAAATGAAAATCAAGGATTACATTCATTGTATGGTTATCTCTTCTTTGTTGTTAACGGCCATTCAGTTGTAATCCAGAATTAGAAAAATTACTATTACAACATAGTACAGTCTTTTTTCCTTCTCATTCAGTTGACTATCTTGTTCTTTATGTCTAGTAAGTACTCAAGTGGCATTGAAAGAGTTTTCATTACTGAAACTGGCTGTCCATCAGATTTTTCTTTGCTTTATCCCTAATGTCATTACAAATTGTATTTGCTTTTGAAAAAACTTTAAATGAGTTGGGTTCTAGCTATACAATGTTATTTGCATGTCTGTGTTGGCACTGTATTTTGCAATGTACTCTTCCAAGCCAACATATAGATGTGCTACTTCCAAGCCAACATATAGATGTGCATGCACGCATGTACACACACGAACACACACACACACACACACACACACTCCACAAAGGTAAACTTATGAGAGCAAGAGATGAGAAAGTGAACCCAACATTACCCTCCCAGATCCAGAGCATGTCAGTGAGTGCCATGTGAGCCTCCCAGAGCTGAGGGCCTGGAGCTTACGTGCATACAGAAAGCAAGCATATATCTATTAAGTCTTTTTCCAGCATGGTAGATGTGGCAACTTAACCACAACACTCTTTTCACTTAGCGATGAAAATGCATTAAAATACTTCTCAAAAAAAGTACAGCAGAAGAAAAATGTTTACTTCATTAAACCAAGTTTCCAAATCACACTGTTGGGTCAACTCAAATTTTCTTAGTCGTCAGAAGAGAAAAAGTCAACCAGATGTACATATTAATTTATTATGTGTCCTGACCAGTGCAGCTGGCAACACAGACTTCCACTTAGTAGAAAGAGGACACAAGGAAAACATTGATGTTAGAAAAATCCATGACTAAAAGAATGAAGCAGCTTAAAGAACTGACAGATGGGCACTGGTGGCTCAGTGGGTTAATGCCTCTGCCTTCCGCTCAGGTCATGATCTCAGGGTCCTGGGATTGAAGCCTGTGTTGGGCTCTCTGCTCAGCAGGGAGCCTGCTTCCTCCTCTCTCTCTGCCTGCCTCTCTGCCTACTTGGGAACTCTCTCTGTCAAATAAATAAAATCTTAAAAAAAGAACTGCCAGGATGCTTCATTGATTCTTGGAACTTTTATTTATTTATTTCACTTTATCTTTTTAGCAGAAATGGTTCCTTAGCAGTAGTCAAATGGTTTGAAAAGCCAACTCTTTTCCATGGGCATTCATGTTTATAAGGTTTATTACATAACAAAGTCACGGTAAACAAACTCTATGGGATTTTTGTTTGGTTACTTGTATTTTTGTTAACATAACATAAATTTAGTGACAGAGGTATTGCAGTTATGGAAAAATTTCTACTGTGGCCAGGAACTATATCTATCTATCTATCTATCTATCTATCTATCTATCTATCTCTCTCTCTCTCTCTATCTATCTATCTATCTATCTATCTATCTAAAATCTGTCTATCTACACACACACACACAAAACTGTGTATATGTAATACACACATATACCTAAACACATGCATACATACATATACACATTATTCATATATACATATATGCACACATCATTTAACACATGTTATGTCTATATAATTTTTTTTCCCCATTGGATAAGAATGGGAAGATAAGTGCTTCTGCAAGTAGCCTTTGTATACTTCTGGACATTCTACATACAGGGCCTTTTAAGAGTAGAATTTTTTTCTTTTAAAGATTTTATTTATTTATTTGACAAAGAGAAACACAGCTAGAGAGGGAACACAAGCAGGTGAGTGAGAGAAGGAGAAGCAGGCTTCCCACCGAGCAGGGAGTCTGATGCAGGGCTCAATCCCAGGTCTCTGGGATCATGACCTGAGCTGAAGGCAATTGCTTAACCGACTGAGCCACCCAGGTGCCCCTATAAAAGTAGACTTTTAAAAATATTAACAATGTAATAGACATTTAAAACAAGCAAGCAAACAAAAAGACCAAAGAATAAACTATTATATATATATATATACTATTCTTTCAATGTCACTACTCAAGAAGTTTGGAAGAAATAGTTTGGTTACCTCTATTTTCAAAATTTTGGATGTACAATAAAATATTTCCTAACAGTATTTGTCTTGGGGAAGCAGTTTAATTTTTCACTTTTAATCTTATAGTTTTTATTTTTAATTAGGCTGTGAATTTGACAGACCTTATTCCACATAAATGTTAGGTTCTAAGGATTTTAGGAAGCAAGTTCAACTATTTGCCTTTCACTTTTAGACATAGAGTGCATACAACCTTGAACTGCAGTGAATCACCAGAAACACACAAGCATATTTAGTCTGAAATAATTAGAGAACTTAATCTATATGCATACAGGAATGTCAGTAATGATGTTTACCAAAAGCACTGGTAATTTATGGGTAGGGCTTCTGCGTGACTTATAACATATTTCTTATCTTTTCTGCATTGCTCAAGTTGTTTTACAATAGTCATATAATCGCTATGAAAGTAATGTTATTACTCCGAAGCCAAGTAAAATAAAATGTGTAAAGAGACAAGTCTTGAAGCAAAACAACATAGTCAGAATTTGACATAGTTAACTATACACAGGGAGAAGACTAAAAGTGAAACAAGAAATCACTGCTGCATTTTATTTTTCTACTAACCTTGTGCTGAATAACGAACTAGGGCATCACAGAAAGATTAAAGCCCAAATTAAAAGTTGTACTAAGAGCCAAACCACTTAATCAAAAGTGTTTCTAAATAATAATATAGTAGAAGTGGTGAAGGGAAGTCTAATAGGCATCTTCATTTACCTCTCAGATGAGAAAAAAATGAAGTGTAAGAAAACTTGATAAATGCCATACAAGTAAATTCTACAGTAAATAAAATTCTCAATACAGTGTAAAGATTTATAGTAAGGTAATGTAAGAAGAAAAGTTATTTCAAATAGGCTATCCCTAATTTTTCAGCATATTTTCTAAGCATTGGTATTATGAATTCTTTTATAAGTGTTTTTCTATGCCTGATATTGCAACAATGCTGTTTAGACATATCTGTCTGAAGATTCTCCCCAGCCATAGATTTGGGAGCTCATATACACTTATACTGAAATTACTGGCATTAATTTGTTTACCACCTTCCGATTTCTGTGCCAGCAAAGAAATGTAATTCAGATT
The DNA here is from genome assembly GCA_004023965.1 of Spilogale gracilis. Taxonomy (NCBI): domain Eukaryota; kingdom Metazoa; phylum Chordata; class Mammalia; order Carnivora; family Mephitidae; genus Spilogale; species Spilogale gracilis. Next base: position 4,129 of record PITA01019787.1, read on the forward strand.
CTAAGAGGAATGAGAGGACTTTCTCAAGTTTATCATCTTCTGGGTAAATAGTTGGGAAATAAGGTGTAAAGCAATCATATAGCAAGCTTTCAGTAAAGCTCTCGTGAATCGATTCTGCATTTCTTGTTAATCGGATGAGGTGGTTTTCTTAATTATTTTTGAAACAGTAATCTTCACTTTTTATATCTAAAAGTTGCAAGTGATTCTAAATATCTATATAATAGCAGTTTAATGACCTTATTACATTGTTTGGAGAACAACTTTTGCTAAATTGAAATTTTAAAAAAAATGCACTTCATTTCCTTTTAGGATTAATACTTATTAACCACAGCGGAGTGACAAAACAGCGAGCAAAGCAGAATGTGCCATTTCATTAAAAATAAATTTGAGTACTTGAATGTAGCAAAAGAGCAGTGCCTTAAAATGCAATTTGAGTAGACATTATGTCCTAAAAGATAAGGCACTACTACTTAGTGATTTACACAGAAAGACCACATTTTTATTCATTTAACATTTGATTGGATCTGCACAGAAAAGGATTCAAATATTATAAATATTATTATATATAGCATATGGTGGATAGGATTATTATTATAAATATCATAGTGGTAGATAGGATTATTAGTATCACAGAAGTCTTCCTTGCTAAATCACTAGTAGCTTTATAAGAGACATAAACTCTAGAAACACTATTTTTTTAAATGCCACCTGCTCTCAAAACTGAATTTCTCTTTCATTGTGAAATTCACTATAGCTGGAGAAAGCACGGGGCATTCTGTCATTCTTTTCTGGTCATTCTTTCTTGTCATTCTTTTTATATCATATATATATATCTATATATATATATCTATAACTAGATTTTTATATATATCTTATACCTGGTGTTAAGCATCTGGACAGGAGGCACTGTGTTTATTCCTGTGAATCCTGAATTTCCACATAAGGGAGGTCACATGGTAAGCAATGATTCAATGCGTCTGGAATAACTAACTATATGAATAAATGAATGGATGAACAGAATGACCATTTAATCACTCAAGTACGTACGGTTCATTTCTAGGACTCAGAAGGCTAGAAACACCCCCAAAGACTTCCTGGCAGCCAGGTGAAGCTCCATCACTCAAAAGGCATCCTTCATGAGTCACAAGGCAACCACTGGTAGTGGCTTATTATTTCAGTATAGGATTGGCCCCCGGCAGAACATTATAGAGCTTAAAGACTATACCTGAATAGTCTAGAGGTTCATTTTTTCATTCTCTCAACTATGTCCCTATTCCACATCAGATAAGATGTGTGCTCCTTATAAACCTCAGCATTTAAAATAAGATTCCAACAGCAAATGTAAAAATTGTGACACATTTATTACCCTGGAATTTGTAAGACAAATCGATCTATTCTCTAAAATGACAATGTTGGGGGGAAAAGGCCTCCTAAAGGGTACTCAAAAGGATCTTTCTTTTAAGATATCTTTTCAAGAATTAAAAAAAGAAGTCTAAAAAAGAATATATAAAAGCAATCTTTTCAATTTCAAAAGAAGAGAAAAAAACACAAAACATAAATTAATATCTAAACTTTTACTAAAGTTAAGTTGGGATTTTATTTTAGAAGGAATGCCAACATAATCTCTGAATTACTCATATTCTATCTTTTCTGCATGTATCACTTATCATTAAATGTCTTTATTATAAAGAGTAAGATTTGATTTAATCCACTCACCTTTAAAGCATTCATGAACTAATTAATAATGTTTGATTTTCCATGTCTTGAGTTTCTTCTCCTGCTCGATTTAGGTATATCAGTTTAGACACTGTAAACTCATTATACCACTGCACATTATTTTGGCCATAATTAATTGTAAGTATTAGATTTGAGCCTTCTGGTAGCACTCTTATTTTTTCTCAGGCTTTGATGAAACCACATGGTGAAAACATGCACTAAAATGAGAAGGCTTTGGATAACTAGAGAGTGCACTTACCATGCAGTCCTCGTGGTCTCCATCAGAAACTCACAGAAACAAAAATTTGGCCTTTTTCAGTAAAATTATTATGTGATTACTACTGAAAACATACTGAAAATTGAAAAGAAGGAAAACGTTTTTTTTGTTTGTTTTTTTTTTTTAAGATTTTATTTATTTGACAGAGAGAAACACAGCTAAAGAGGGAACACAAGCAGAGGGACTGAGAGGGAGAAGCAGGCTTCCCGCTGAGCAGAAAGCCCGATGTGGGACTCGATCCCGGGTCTCCAGGATCATGACCTGAGCCGAAGGCAGTGGCTTAACCAACTGAGCCACCCAGGCGCCCCAAGAAGGAAAAAGTTTTTTTTTTTTTTTTTTTTTTTTAAAGATTTTATTTATTTGACAGAGAGAAACACAGCCAGAGAGGGAACACAAGCAGGGGGAGTGAGAAGAGAGGGAGAAGCAGGCTTCCCGCCGAGCAAGGAGCCCGATGTGGGGCTTGATCCCGGGTCTCCGGGATCATGACCCGAGCCGAAGGTAGTCGCTTAACCAACTGAGCCACCCAGGCGCCCCAGGAAAAAGTTTTTAAGAGTATGAATTCAATACACTATGTTTATAGAATAAAACCCTTCAGGTTATTTATGAAGTATCATAGATGATCCCCATAATTATAATAAACATAATACATGGAACAGAAACTTTCTCAATGGTTTTTAATAAGTTATCAGTAAAAATATGTGAAGACAAGCTACAGGGTATTTCATTTTATTTGATCTACATTTTTTTAAGATTTTATTTATTTATTTGACAGAGAGAAACACAGCCAGAGAGGGAACACAAGCAAGGGGAGTGAGAGAGGGAGAAGCAGGTTTCCCGCCGAGCAGGGAGCCTGATGTGGGACTCGATCCCGGGTCTCCAGGATCATGACCTAAGCTGAAGGCAGTCGCTTAACCAACTGAGCCACCCAGCCGCCCCTACATTTTTTTTCTTTAATTACGTAGAAAAGCTCTTTTTAATATACTAGAATGCTTATTTTTCATATCATTTACAGAAAAGTGTTTTAGTTGAACAAAGTATGAACAACTAATATTTTGTTAGAGTTTGAACGTATAATCTACAACTTTCATATATTCTCTATACTTAGAATTACAAATTAGATGCCAGACACTGGCATCTAATACATCACATGGATGAATTTCCATGCCATGGAAATACATACACTGTCTACATTCTTCAGTTATCCTTTGCCATAATCTTTATTTTCTTAATTTCTCTATTCTTGATTTTCCCTCTCACACTCTGATGTTATTTGCATTTGTCAATGTTCCTCTTGATCCTGAATATTTTACTTTTCCTATTCTTTTTTTTTTTTAAGATTTTATTCATTTATTTGACAGAGAGAAACAGCCAGAGAGGGAAAACAAGCAGGGGGAGTGAGAGAGGGAGAAGCAGGCTTCCCGCTGAGCAGGGAGCCCGATGTGGGACTCGATCCCGGGTCTCCGGGATCATGACCTGAGCCGAAGGCAGTCGTTTAATCAACTGAGCCACCCAGGCGCCCCACTTTTCCTATTATTTGAAACAAAGCACATAATTCTGAAGCTGAGAGAAACTTTACAGATCTGCAATCTGCATAATTTAAAGTCACTGGCCAAACGAACTGAATACTACCAATAATACCTATAAAAATGCTTAGAATTATATAATACAGTCCCCCATTTACTGTAAAATCCCATTCTATCTGTATTCTGATGTTTAAAAAATGGATAAAATATAAATAAACCAAAGTTGAAACAAGAAAGGTCATGCCCACTGAATATTTGATTGGAGTATGATTTCACATAACCTCCATGTATTCCTACTAACTTGTACTCATTTTAAATAGTATCCCCACTTAAAGAAAAAAAACTACTTTAGCATTAACAATCATTAATTTAAATATCAACTTTAGGATTTCTTCGATTTATAAATATACCAAATACATCATAACATACTATCGTATTCTAAAAAAAATGGTAATAAATCAGTAGCACTCTTTAAGTACTTGTTACATGACGGGCATGTTTATTGATTTTACATTTATTAATAATTGAAACCCTCACTGCAACCCTAATAACAGTTACCAAAATTATGGCAATTATATAGATTAAGACACTGAGAGGTAAATACTTTGGGTCATTCACCTGAGTTAACATACGTAGTGACTCTAGAGTCCCGATCTTACAGTGGTACATTGTCAAAAGTTAAACACTGATAACATTTTGAGTAAATGATTGGTAAGTTCCAAGTTATCATTACAGACAGAAATATTAATGGACAACTGTTTTGCAATTATTATTTTTAAATTTATATAAAGCAAATACATCATACAACTGCTTAAATCATAAAATACTCTAGAACTTCATGTAAATAATAATGGTGCATTGTAAAATCTGTCTGTGAGCATATGTGTATTATTATCTGTATATGCTATTATTTTATATTGTTATAAAGTATATATATAATGTAGATATTATCATACATAAAGTTATGTCATTTACCCTCCTAAAAATACACATATATAATTATATTTATATATATACATTTTGTATATGCACACATTAATATATTATCTCATAGTCTGAGTTTTCTTTTGGCTTTTTGTAGAAGTTTTATTTTTTTTTACTTATTTTTAAGATTTTACTATTTGAAAAACATCTCTATGTCCAAAGAGGGGCTTGAATTCACCACCCCAAGACCAAGAATCATATGCTCTCCTGACTGAGACAGCTGGGTACCCCTGAATGGAGGTTTTATTTATTTGTTTGTTTGTTTTGTTTGTTTTTAAGATTTTATTTATTATTTTACAAAGAGAGACACAGTAAGAGAGGAAACGCAAGCATGGAGAGTGAGAGAGGGGGAAATAGGCCTCTCCCTGAGCAGGGAGCCCAGTGTGGGTTTTGATCCCAGGACTCTGGGATCATGACCTGAGCCAAAGGCAGAAGCTTAGTGACTGAGCCACCCAGCCACCCTGAATAGAAGTTTTAAAAGGGCATTTAGATATACATAATTCTGAAGGATGATACCCAGACGTTGGTGAGCACTCAGGAGAGAAGGCAGAAGTCTCAAGAGCACAAAGAAACCATGAACATAATATATAAATACATAATTTCTTTCCTGAAATATATTTTTAAAAAACACAAAAAACAAAACAAAACAAAACAAAAAACAGTACATGGAAAGACACCGTGAAACAAGAACAATGCCAAAAGTAAGAAGAGTTCTAGCAGCTGTTGAGATACTCTTCTTTTCCTCAACATCAATTCAGGAAGATGTGCTAGTGCGTATAATCATAGAGTCCAAGCTCACCAGGGAAAGAAGCTCGTGCAGCATTTCCCTCTGTCGTGGCCGGCGCGACAACAGGGACAGGAACGAGAGGGTAAGGAGATGGTGAAACGGAGATGAACAACAAAAGAGATGGGAGCAGGAGGGACAGAGTGGATGGTACCCAAGCAATGCCTATTTTATTCAGGGCTACAAGTCACTATATACTGAGCAGTGCACAATCCCCATATCTCTTTCCCAATTACCGGTAACAGACCCCATGACTATGACTCTCTTTGTTCCTACCAAAATACCATCATTAGAGATCAAAGGAGGCACAGCACTTGCCTGTAAATGTGATTAGTGCTCTTTAGGGAGCACAGCTCGTGCCTACATATCTACGTCTACATCAGAACATGATTAACTGGTCTTCGTCTTGCAAGAGCAGAGGCCCAGACAGGCGGGTACCAGGAGTTTAGCTCCACTACTAACTCTAGCCTAGCCCGTGCGGGAACGCCCAGGCTGGCCAGTTTAGGAGCTCTCAGCTGGTGAGGCCAGCCTGGCTCTGGGCTGCCCACACCTCTCAGGGCCATCCGGTGTGGAACACAAACATGACAGACTCTGAATAGTCTTCTCCTTCGTTGTTTTCTGCCCTTCTTGGTGTGTAGAAATAAACCACAGAATTTGAGGCCTGAAAGGAGTTCAGACAGACACACACGCATACACACACACATATCACATAGCCATGTGTGTATGGATATATGTACGTATATAGTGATTCCCTTGAGAGACCCAGGAATTCAGTCCTATAGTCTCTTGTTATTGGCTCCAGGCAGTTTGATTGTCCTATGTTTATGTTCAATATTGACTAGATCTTGTTGAAATAAAGGTAATTCATGGGGAAACCCCCAAATATAATCACCTGACCCACAACTTACAGTAATCAACTCACCTCATATTTTGCTTGTTTTTTATGTGAACTAATTCTTTAAAAAAATGCATGATATAATATCATAATGTATAGGATTTACTGAAACCTCATTAAAAGTCCAATATGTTTATTTTTTAAAGCTCATTGTTTTCATTTTCAGTGAATATGTTGAACATAGTTTTTAAGATTCCTTACCATTCTGAGGTAGCAATATAAAATTTACTATTCATCCACTATTCCTTAGACTGTCAGAGCCCATTGGTATGTATTTATTTTTATGAATACAGTAAGAGTAATATTGCAAACAATTTCTTTCTATTTAAGTTAAGGAATTGTTCCTTTCTGGCATGTATAAATAGATTTTTTTTTAAGAAGTACTAAGTAAACTATAATCCTTGAAACTGATTTTTTTCCTAATCTTTATAAAGCAGCATATAACAACTAAGTTATTTGACGAGTGTTCATGGCTACCATACAGTCATTTTTCTCTGTTTTACTTCCCACCTGGAATGGTAGTATAATACATATAATTTAGAAAGCAAATATTGAGCAGTAAGACCATAAATGGCCTATATTATCTTGATCTATAAATATCTTTCCATAATTATTAAACATAGAAAACCTTATAATAAACAGAGAGGCTAACAACATTCTTCAATAGACCACACTTACTACTTAGAGCAGAAATACAGAATTGTGGCAATGAATATAGCTGCTAAACTTCCAGGTTACATAATGTAAATTATCCATTATCATGATGCCTAAAACTGCAGCTTGCAAAATTTCTACTTTACACTAATTATTGGAATTGAAGGTTTTGAGAGTTAAATTAAAAAGTATTTATAAGAAAAACAATTTTCAACTAAGACTTTTTCCTTTCTTCTGTGACAACTTTTCTGAAATGAAAAGTTGCTGCATTTGTTTTGTTGTATCCTTTATTATGAAAATATAGTAATCTCAAATGCTTGTAAAACAAAACATGAATAGAAATTTCACACTGTTTGTAAAACAAAGGAAATCAAATGGTACTTTGGTCAACTTTACCTAAGTTTCTAAGTATTCTTGATAACATTTTGAATCTTTGTTAATTGTCTTTATTTTCAGCGTCAACAAAACTGTATAAGGTTTATAAAGCTGTCTAAGCTTCAATCAAGTTGTAAAAGCATGTTAATGGAGTGACATGGTATCAGTGGACATTTGAAAATATCTAACAATTTAGAACATATTTTCCAATTCATTATGACATACCATCCTTACCTAAACTGTACTAACATCCTTAATTTATTTGGTAGCAAGTAACCTGAAGCATAGAATCCATGAATGATTTGCTTGAAGGACTCATCTAGGCAAAGGCAGATATATGTAAAAACAAAACAAAACAAAACAAAAAACACCAAAAAAAGGTGAAATGCCTGTTCTGATTCTTAATAGGTATCTTTCTACAATATACAAAACAGTTGGCAATTTGGAGCTCTGAAATTACAATAAAGTTCAGAAAAGAAAACAAACAAAAGACACTGAGATCTGTTAGATATCACCAAAGCTTTGGAAAACCTCAAGGAAAAGGTAAAAATGTCTTGTTTGTGTGTGTTTGTATTTGGTGCTGCGGTCAGGTGCTATGGCACGAGGGAGGGGGTACTCACGACGGTCTGTCAGGCCAGAGACAAAGAAAGAAGACCGAAGCGTGCGCAGTGATAAAAACAATTAGAGGAGAAAAGGCTCATTTTCTTTCAGCTTTTTCATTTCTTTTTTTTTTTTTTTTCATTTTCCCTGCTCCTTTCAATGATTTCTTTCCTTGTTTTTATTTCTTTCTAGTCTTCATGCATTTTTCTAATATGGCATCTCTGTTCTCAGTGTATGTCTTCTTTTTAAAACTTATTTTTCCTTATTTATTATCCCCTTGTTCTTATAAGCACATTTCCTGGCACTAAGCTAATACTAGACAGAAAATTATAACCACTTGGTATTGTTAAATTTTAAGTCTTGGTTATTACAGTACTTTACCCACTTCATTCTATTAAATTCTAGGTAATATAAGTAAAAGCAAATTGTAATATATTTGTAAAAATAACCAGCTCCTAGATAGATACATATTCGTGCAAATCCTGGAAGGAGCTACAAGCAAAAAATAAACAACTTAATCTATCCACATTAGTCACAGTAAATATATACTAATTTAGATTTTCCAGTGGCTTTGTGTAGACCAGAAACTTCTTACTCAGAACCTATTAGCATATGGTTAATATTATTGGGTTGATTTGAATGTTCGGTATTAAGGTAAATCCTATCTTCCGAAGCAGAACGACAATAAACGGCAAAATCCTCATTTAATGGTAAGTCTATAAAGTTGCTTTCAGTTGTCTCTTGGGAATAACACAAATCAAGTTACTAAGAATAATCTCAGAACTCATTCCGTTTGTTGAATGCTTACATTTTACGAAGCACTCTACACCATCCTGTTCACGAGAATCCTATGAGGTAGATATTATAGGTAAATGGATTTTTCAAGTAGAGAGTTTTCACAACACATACAGTTACATGGATTATGAAAGTTAGAGAACAAATTCATCTGTATGTCTGATTAATTCAGAATTTACCAGTATTTACTTGCAAATAGAAGACTGTCAAATTTTAAAACTCTATAAAGCAGAATTAGTTTATTTTATCATATGCCTTTCTTAAACCCTTATCAAATAAGCAAAATTTGGGGGCACCTGGGTGGCTCAGTCATTAAGCAACTGCCTTTGGCTGTCCCTGGATCAAGCCCCGTATCAGGCTTCCTGCTTGGTGGGAAGCCTGCTTCTCCCTCTCTCACTCCCCCTGCTTGTGTTCCCTCTCTAGCAGTGTTTCTCTCTGTCAAATAAATAAATTAAAATCTTCAAAAAAATAATCATAATTTTTCCATGTTTCTCCATTTGCAATATTTTAAAATCTAAAGCCATTTAACCATTTCTTTCCTACAGTTTTGATGATTTCTATGTATTTATTTTTTAAAGATTTATTTATTTATTTGGGAAGAGAGTGAGGGAGGATAAATGGTGGAGGTAGAGGGAGAGAGAAACTCACACAGACTCCGAGCATAAAGCCAGTGCAGGTTAGGCGAGCCTAACCAAGATTCAGAAACAATGCACGGGACCACCTAGGTGCCCCCTGATGGTTTATTTTCAGAAGAAATTTTGTAACTTTATTTTTTTAAAAAGACTTATTTATTTGTCAGAGAGAAAGAAGAGAGAGCACAAGCAGGGGGAGCAGCAGAGGGAGAAACAGGCTCCCTGCTGAGCAAGGAGCCCAATGTCGGACTCAGTCCCAGGACCCTGAGATCATGACCTGAGCCAAAGGCAGATGCTCAACCAACTGAGCTGTGCAAGCATCTGGATATAATTCTATTTTGTAATATGAGTCTATTACTCTAAGTAACAAAAACTTTAACTTCAAATTCGTATTTTTATTTTCAAAACCACTGAATTGAATCTATATACTTGGATTTTAATAGTGCATAGTGAATAGACTTTTTAAAAACTTCCTTTGTAAAAAAAAGAACTATATTTCTATTTTATAGTTGCCATAATTATAAAATTTAAATACACTAATACAACAAAACAATCTATTTCATTCAGGTCTGAGGTGTTGACAAACCATAATTTGTTTCCTAGGCTTAACTTATGTATCCTTCTTAATCATGGTAAAGAAGGTGATATTAATTAGGAATCCACTTCTAATGACTATCTTCAGATAGTAAACTAATGACTAGTAAGATTGTGTTTCTGGTGTAAGAGCTTGGTACTCTATGGGTGAGGAGTAGGCATGCTTTTGATGGCAAGAGGATGAAACATGAGAAAATTGGAAATCTCTACATGCAGAGACTGCTGTGGTATGCAAGTTGCTTATTTGGACGGGTTCACTGGGACGTGATTCAATTGTTTGCTTACTCCTTTCATGAAAAGTGTTGAATATGGAAGTCTAGAAGTGGTCAAAAACATGGTCCAAGAGTAACAATATCCCATCCATTAACTGTCACATTCATACTGAGGATAAATGTCTCCATAGTAAGAGCGTTTAAGTATTAACTAAATCCAATAAATAATTTAATGAACCTTTTAAGAACAAATATCCATGTTTTTCAATCTAAACAGCACATGGAAATGAATTTGAGTGGATTGGAATAATAGATTTATGCCCATTTAATAGAGATCTGGCTAATGTAGATAATGGAAACAAATTTAAAAAAGGAATGGGTCATTGGGAAGAACTATAACTCTACCGAGAGCCTCTTCTATGCCGGGCATTATGCTAGGTATTGTGCATGGATCTTATTTAATTCCCATCAGAGTTTAAGTTTTGAATCCTTTCCACTCATGGCCTGCTACATAATATGTAGACTTCAGGGCAAAATGGAAATGTAAGGCCCCAGCTGAGGTAGAGAATTCAATGTCTTCTCCTCACTGGCTTACCACCCCAGTGCATGGTAGATTTACACTCCAAAGGGATTGCAAGATTGCAACCACTGTATGAGAGTGCACTAGTACCTAGATGAAGGTGGGTGAGAGGACCCTGCTAAATTGCTTGCTAAATGGGCAATATTGTTGCCAGACTAGGGTATGATGTTCACGGCCTTGCTCTGCTTCGAAACACCATGCAAAACATCCTTAACCTCTCTCTGCCTTTTGCCCATGTCTAGACCCTTGATAAGAAGAGAGAGCAGTCATGGAACATGGACCTCTTCCAACTGTCACCCCACATGGAGGATGGCAGCCGTCATACAGCTGGGGCGACAGAAGAGGAGGTTGAGTCAAACGAGGCTGATGAAAAGATATCCCAGATCCAAGGAATGCAGAGAGGCTGCAGAAACTGGAATAGTGCATCAGTAGGCTCCAAGAACCTACAGCATGCTTCATTTCTCCCATAAGTCTTCACTCAATAAACACAAATTCAAGAATTGCAAAATTATTATGAATTTCAAGACTACAACTCTAGAGTATTAAATTGAAAATGCTGATCATCTGGTCCTGTGTATCTACATTGTGCACATGGCCACAGAGTCAACCCTATTTCCATTATACAGACTAAAAAAATGTGTTCCAAATCACATTCATCAACATGAAATAAAGTGTGTGTGTGCACTAGAGCAGGGGTGGGATTGGTAATGTCTAATCAGCCATATGTGTTCATCACCACCCTCCCAAATTAACTGAAGATATTTTACAGTGTATTCCTCATAGTTCATATACTAGGAGTAGGTGTAAAGGAGTTAGTACAACAAAGAGGCATAAGGAATACAGAGTTTTAAAGGACTAATAAAATATAAATACACTTGTTCAACCTATCAAAACTATATCCTATCAACAAATAGGCAATGTAATACCTAATATACATATTTTTATATGTTATCAAGCTCAATATTGACTACCATGAGAAGTTTATAGGCAAATTTATAAAATGGAAGCTGCTTTTTAACTTGTCAAAGTAATTTTACATCATACTTGCAGAGATATTTTCATGTGGAAATCATTTATCCATACTTTATTATTATCATCATTACCTTTGGTCTAGTGTGATTCAAAAAGAATTGAAATTATATTTTTAGAAGCACTCAACAGAAAAATAGTATGGTAAGTCAAGAGTTGAGCTCCTACAAAGCCATTGAAATAATGAAAGATGGAATGATGCTGGATGAAAAACATACTGTATAGCATTACACAAATATACATATCAACTGTTAAATTACCTCAAAGGATTATGAAAGAAATAATTTAAAACGGCTCTGTAACCTATTGTATATTTATATAAATATATTTCATTTTTATAATTAAAATTATTCTCCACTCCCCCACCCCCCCGTAAACTTTTACATTTCCCATGCAATCCTGCAGTGGTAAATTTATCCAAGAGTTGACTCAAAGATAAGTTTCCCTAATTTACTTTGCTTAATCATCTCTCTCTGCTTTCAGAGTAAAGAACTACTCCTTAATGCTGGCTGGGAGATTTGCACATATCTTTAATTCAGTATTAACACCCACATTATGATTTTTCATTATCTTCTGTCCTCCTCCCAGCTTTCAGCAATCTAAGGGAAAAAATGAATCTGTGTTTTTATTTGTTTGCTTGTTTCCATTATATTTGTGCTTATTAGTATGTCTGTGAGATGGAAAACACTAATTCAACAAATAATGAACGAATTAAAAAATGAATGAAGGAATGAAAGAATGAGAGGATGGGCACTTATTTTCTGCCTGAGGTCAGAGTTAATACTTGCTTTGTTTGGCCCTTCATGGATATAAACTGGCAAGATATTTCCTTGCACATTATCAAATCATTAAAACTCAAAAGTAATGTCAAACCTTTTTGGTCATTCAGAGGAGTTTACAAATTGTTCATATTGCTATAACTCATTAAAGGTTAAAGGGAAAATTCTTGTTTGTAATATAGGTGGCCATTTACTATTTAGACTCACTATGATTAAATAAGATTCTGGGTTCTTTAAATCTAACTATTAAATCTACATTTAAAACTCAAAAAGTATAGAGAAAATATCCTAAATTTTAGGTAACTTGCTTTCAAATGAAATCTTAGAACATGGCTTATCTCAAGGAAGAGGAGAAATCTGTACACCTGTGGAAATTACTCTTCAAGTAACGGGGTTATATCCAAAATTAAAACTCAAAGGTAGGTTTCCTGTTAATGTTGGAGTTTGTTTTCACATTTTGTTTTCTTAAGTCAATTAGGGAAGGCACATTCACAAAGGTGTATTGCTATATCCACAGGGTATTTTTATATTTAAACACTCAGCATTAGCCAACCTTCAGGTTTAATATTGATTGTTATCTGGATAATAATGAACATTAGTCTCTTGCGTGTCACAGAACCTTAACAACTATAATTAACTCTAACCATGAATCTAAACGTGTTATGTAAAAAGTTACTTTTCAAATATAAGAAAAGCAATTTCAGCTACTCCTAGAGCATAGTAAATACTTGTCATCGGCTACTTACTCTTCACAATTTTTATAAAGGTAAAATTCTTCATCTGCCCTATAAACAGTTCTGCATTTGTTTTTGATAAAAAGGGGGAAATTTTTTAAAAATGAAGAGAATATACATACGTATATATTTTCTCTATTATAAATGATATAAATTTGTATAGGATATATTATATATTTATATATGTATTTTATACTACATAGTGCTATAAATTCTCTATAAATTATGTATCTATCCATATATAATATATAAATAAATATAATATATATTATTTGCATGAAATGTACATATGTATACGCATGTATACACGCATACATATACATGTATCCATACATGTATACGCACATATGCATGATTTATATGTATGTACATTTATATAAATACAACTATTTTCAAATATATATTTCTCAAGTTAAAATGTTAACTTTACATTTACACAGAAATACTGTCAAATATTTTGAATATTTGTGACTACTATCAGAACGTGAAAGACTAACAGAAGCATTTCTTCTTACACAACTCTTCAGTACCTGACATTTCACAAAGACTAAGAACTAAGTTTGATATTTTGCAAATACATGAGATCTATACCAACCGGTTTTAAACTATGACTCTGATATCAGAAAAAAGAAAAAAGTAATAATTTTTAATTGCACTTCCCAAGCTTTACTATCCTTTCATTAGTTTACTGATGTACATTTTGGGTTTTTCCAGGGCTGGTCCTGTGACCGAACAGTGCATTTCAATGGCCCTGCTATGCTCTGGAGACTGGTATCTTTCATTTCTACACCAAGGCATTACTCAAAGACTTGACAGATAGTACTTATGAGGTGAGTGTAGTTTACTGTGCTCACTTACAGCCCTTCGCTGTCTGGCAAAGTGGTAAAGTCTTCCCTGTTACTGAAGCTTACCATGCTGCACTTTGAAATGTTTACTTGGAGATCTATGTGTGTGCTCTAAAATCCCTATGTTTGAGCCTCAACTCCCAGTAATGTAACTCTTAGAATGTAACTCTATTGTAAATAGAGTCATTGCAGATTTAGTTAGTTGAGGTCATGGAGAAGTTGACTGGGGCCCCAATCCATATGACTGGTGTCTTAAGAAATTTGGACACAGGCATGTACTCCCAGAGGGACCACTGTGTAAAGATAAAGGCAGAACTCAGGGTGAGACATCAAAAGCCCAGTGATGTCAAAGATTCCAGCAAGCCACCAGAGGTAGGAGGGAGAAATAGAGAAGATCATCCTTCCCAACTCTCATGGGGAAGCAACTCCACAGGTACCCTTCACCTCCTTTTGGACTTCCAGCCTCCAGAACTCTGGGACAATAAATCTCTGTTATGTAAGATACTCAGTTGCTGTCCCAAATAGTAAGAGAGTGCTTTGTCGTGGCAGCCTTAGCCTAATACAATGCATAACCTTGAGAACTCCTTTCTGACAATAACATGGTTCTATTCATATACAGTTTCATGAAGCATTAGGATCTGAGAGCTATATTCGTACTTCTCTGGGCCTTTAGCTTTAAACCTCTTTTCCTTCTTACTAACATGTCATAAACACTGAGTGAAGCCCAATTATTTTTAGTTTTGAAATCTGAAAAACTTTTTTTGTTGTTCTTTAAATGTTCATCCTAGTTGTTCTTTTTTTTTTTAATTTGTTGTTTTGTTTTGTTTTGTTTTGTTTTTGGTTTTAAAGTTAACCAAGAGCATATAACCATTTTTTAAAAAGATTTTATTTATTTATTTGACAGAGAGAAACACAGCTAGAAAGGGAACACAAGCAGAGGGAGTGAGAGAGGGAGAAGCAGACTTCCCGCTGAGCAGGGAGCCCGATGCAGGGCTCAGTCTCTGGGACTCCCAGATCATGAGCTGAGCCAAAGGCAGACACTTAATGACTGAGCCACCCAGGCACCACTAAAACCATTTTCAATACGTGTACCAAAATGTAACAGAAACTTTCAGTTTTGTATCATTGTTACTTATTTGAGTCAGTTGTAGATGGGCACTGTTTAGCAGAGAATGGCTCAAGATTTAAATCTTATTTTACATAATTATGGTAGTAATTCTGGGTTGTACATTTTGAGAGGTAGTCAGAGATCTAATCTGCTTGAGGTTCCTTTGGTTTTTTAGGATGATTATGAGGTTTTTGGGGCTGTTGGTCATTTGCCTCAGAAAATGTCCATGAAAGACAGAATACTGTGTGAGATAGCTAAATCTGGCACGTTCCAGTCTGTGATGAAGGTACATTATACAGCAAAGGTACAGTTGATTCTAAGCTGGATTTTGGATTTCCTAAGACAAGTATGATTTAAAAATGAATGGTTCCATCCAAGGTGAAAAAGGAAACAAATTAAAGTTGAGATAAGAAGGGATAAGTAAAAGAAACAAGACTGGTAGCAAGCATAAGAGGACGAGCCTGTGAAGAGAGAAACAGTCAGAAAAGAGAGAAAGAAAGATAGAAATGGTCATTGGAAGGGATACCTAAAGGTTGAATAAGGTAGAAGAGGACACACAAATTCAATTACCTAAAAACATCTAAGCAAACAATCACATCGCATGCTGTTATCACACAGGTTGTGAATGTCAGGTACTTATTATATACCCTCTGCTAAACTAGGTGCTGAGTTCTTAGAGGCTAGAGCTGGAGCAGCTGTGTGAAGGCGAGAGTGTGTATGCATGTGTGTGAGGGGCTGCACACCACAGGTATGTCTGCATATGCATGCGTGTGTGTGTCTATATATTTCCCTTCTTGTATCCTCAGCATTTAGGCAAATCACCTGACAAACAGTAAGCGCTTAATAAATGCTTGTTGAATAAGTGACTTTTGGTTAGCCATTCATAGTTATTCATTTTTTTTTCTGATTTGCAAATCATACGAAGAAATGTTCTTAATGATATACCTGGAGCGTCCACTCATCCAAAAATAATACTCTGCTCTAAAGCATTAGGAGAAGGAAGGTGACAGTGAGGGCTGGATGAAACCAAATCTCTTTCTAGATATGTTCCACTTCCCTTTTGGTTTCCTAGAAACAGAGCGCCCAAACCAAAGAAAAGTCTGGCACTTGAGTAAAGGAGTAGTACAACAAAGCCTCGCTTTTACTAATAAGGATTTTCTCATATTCAGGCCCTGAAGGTTTGTAAAGTATGCTTCCAGCAGATGGCGGCGTTTTGCATACGGAATAAAGATGTTCACATCTCCAGAGTTTTGTCATTCCCTTAAGAATTAGGAGAAGGAATATAGGAAGGAAAAAAAAAGAGGAGTAAGTTCCTTCTGCTCTCTCTCCTTTTTAGTTCCATTATCATAATCTGTATCCCATTTCAATTTTCATTATTCTCACAAGGGTACAACAGGCCGAACGGCGATGAGTAGTCTGTATTGGAGAGAGGATTTAATTGCTCTGCTAAAAAAGAAATTCAGTTCATACAAAACAGGGCCAACTTTTTCTATTTGATCTTACAGCTCAAAGGTCAACTGTGCCATACGTTTTAGTGATTTGAAATAGCATAAATGGAAATAGCGATTTTAAACATTCCTTTCTGCCTCACTACCATTTTATCCATTAAGGAAAAGAAAAAAAAAATTCCTCGGTGGCATTTAATAAACTGAAAAACATAGCAATCCTCAGGAACATGTGAAGGTCTCAATAGACGACTGCAGTGTATGTGAAGCTAGCTGACTGTTCTTAGTTGAATCCATTGAAGATATTGTGCATTAAATTGCTGGGAGTCTTTCAGAATTCTGGCTTACAAAGCACATGGAAAATAGATAGAATGGCTACTGTCAGTGCATTCATTTGCATACCAATGCTGAGAATTCTGTCACTTTCATAGAAATGATAGTGATTGAGGTCTAAGAATGAAAGTGAGTGCTTTGGATGTGCACAGGGGTCACCAGAATTTTCTCTGCTCGCATGCCAATATTTCAAATGACTTTCCCTGTAGCATAAGCTGGGTCCTGCAGTGTTTTGTGTCCTCTGAGGCAGTATTATGGATGTCTGAATAGGGCTAAAGAGGCGGATGTTTTGAATTCCCATCCAACAATTTTTTCAGAGACAAAAATTATCTGCCAAAATTTCAAAGCCCAACAGCTTGAGATCTCTGTCTCTTTTCCTTTTGGTTTCTTTCCTTAAAAAAAAAAAATAAATTAAATATGAACATTTTGTGTTTAAGTAAAAGCCAAGTTATGAGCAATAGTTTACCAAGAAATGGACAGATTTTTTCTCATTATATTTTACTTGCCAAAAAGATTTTTGCTACCCATAAAATATACAGTTCAGTAGGGAGATATTATTAGTTCTGTCATGAATGTGAAAGAACACTAGGAAACCTTAATTTTTCAGATGATGTCATACTCAGTCTGGCAATTAGTATGGTAGAAAATCTAATATAAGGACTATTTTAAAATACTTGAACATTAAATAAGAGCATAATTTGAATCAATGTGCCATACAGAAAATGGCATAGAAAGAGGTCTGAGAAACATCAAATATTTTACCTTCACTAAAACCATGCCTACATGTATTCTCCCAATATCTCTTTATTTTAAATAATCATCTAGATTGTAAGCAGCATGAAGAGAATGTTCTCTTCACTGCAGTGTCAGCAGTGCCTAGGACAGTGTGTGTGGTACAGTGAGAGTTTAATAAAGAGTTATTAGATAAGGGAATGGATTAATTACTAAAAGCTCATTTGGAAGAAGATTGTTTCGTGAACACATGGTGTTAGTGGACGTGACACAAGCAGTCCCCCTTGTTCTTCTTGGGCTGTAAGCATTCTCCTGAGCTCCCTTCCATTTCATCAACAGCCTGTAGACATGCTAATCCCTGAATGAACCACAGTAGCACATCCCCAAATAAACTTACCATTTCTCCTTCTAGGAGCACACCCCTTCTATAATTAATATAAACATTCTTTCTTCATTATTTTTCAATTCTGTGAATATTTGCTTTAACTTTTTTTAAAAAATGAAGATTTTATTTAAGAGAGAGCAGGTACATGAGTGGGGGAGGGGCAGAGGCAGAGTGAGAGAGAAAATCTCAAGCAGACTGGGCTCTGAGCTTGAACCCTAACATGGGGTTCAGTCGCACAACACTGAGATCATGGCCTGAGTCGAAATCAAGTCAGCTCAAGCAGCTGAGCCACTCAGGTGACCCTTCACTTTAACTTTTGAAGGCTACCCAATAATTCTATTATGCTGCCTCCCCTTACCCTTGTCCTGACACACCTTCTTTCTCTTGTTCAAGGTCTAATTTCTTCTTCTTCATTCTAGAATTAAATACAATTTATAATGAATCAACTTGCCTCAAACTTCTTTCTCTTACAAACCATTCTATATATATATAGATATATAAAATGGATGTGTGTGTGTTTATACATTTAATTGTATCACCTATCTTCCTTCCTAAAACTCTCAGTAATCTCTAAATTTCTACTGGATTCCTTGTGTTATCTAAGGCCTTGAGTCATATCACCAACTATGTTAGGCACATACTTTGATTTCCAATGAGCCTCATTCTTTGATACTCTAAGGATACAAAGTGCTAGGCTTTCTTACCTCCCTTCCTTTGCTCATGTACTTTCCTTTTTCTGAACATCCTTCTCTACTCTCTTATGCTTCTTAAAATATAATAAACCGCTTAAGTTTAATGGCCTTATTCAAATGGCCTCTTCAACATAAAGCATCTCAGAAGGTCAGGATCAGAGGTTTCTCTTCCTTTTGTCACATGGTGTGTGTGTGTGTATGAAAATATAAATATGAATATATACATTTATGTATATATATTTGTATTTTTATATTTCCTTTACTAAATGTATCACATATTGCCCCACATTATAGAGTTATGCATATATATTTCATATCTGTTATTAAACTCTAAGCTTTTGAAGATAAAAAATAAAGTGGGGTCCCCAAATTTGGATTTTTAGGAAATCCCCAGTTGATGTTGATGCTGTAGGGATTTGCGTCTGAGAAGCACTGACGTAGAGTGAGAAAATGATGGTCCACGTGATCATAATTCTGGGTGCCTACATGTGCATTAAGGTTGCTGAAGGAGACTGAACCTGAGTTGAAACCAGCATCTATGGACAAATACAGCTGCAGAGCCCCCCACGGCACCCCTTTCTTGTAAGGTACATTCAAATTCCACCTGCGCCCAATATTTGAATGTAGAGGTCAGTGTGTAACAAAATAGTAAAACTATTATAGCATAATGGTCTTTTGTATCTTGCTAATCACTCTATCCCAGTGTAGCTCAGAGAAACAGAAGGTTCTCAATATGTTAAAACACAAGAATAAAATTAAAAGTGGATATAATGCTGAATTATTTCATAATAATCATAACAGATAGAAACTGGATGAAAGGATGCATCATTATTTTAAAAGGCCTAAGGAAGAGGAACTGCCTTGAGGAAAAAGATTGCATATGAAGTTGGGCGGTTTTCTTGTGCTAGAAATCTTCCCTGAATCTCTACCATGGGATGTGTCTTCCTAGAAAGGACCAAATATTAGCTTCTAAATGTGTTGAGTAACATCGGGCTGTTCATGTCTTTGTTAGAAACAATACATGCTTTTATTGAGAAAAGGTATTAACTCTAAAATATATGACGACCCCCCTTAATCTTAGAACAATCATTTTACACAACCATTTTGAAAAGGACATATAAAGGACACATAGAGGGAACACATCTGATGGGAATATGCAAGTAGCTTTGCAGGTCCTGAAACCAGCCAAAATCTAAGATTTGATATTTTTTTCTTGGCATACATATTTCTCCAGATTATATCTAATTTTAGTTCATTGATCTGGAGAATTAAAACCTTACAAGGCAGGAATTGTTTATATTCACACCTATGGTTAGATTATGGAGTTATCAAACTAAAAATTCAATAACAAAAAAATTAAACAAGTAACATTTTACACAGTCATTCAAGAAATTTAAGTGAAGACATATAAATTGCTGGAAATGCACCACTGCATTACAAACCAATAATTGTTGTTAAATAATAGTTCTTCTGAATATTTTGCTGAGTATTTCAAAATATCCTTAACCTTGTTTAAGTAAATAAATGAGCAACATCTTCTATTCTGCTTTTTGGATCAAGTTGCAGTTCAGTGGAGAATAAATACTAATTGTTTATCTCAGTAATATGAAGAGTCAAATGAAAGAGATTTTAATTATCACAACAGATATCTAAATACACTTTGGGAGGTCAAGAAACTCACTTCTGAAAGTCTGAAATTTTCATGATATAGGATTTTTTATGTTTTCCTAAATTATGAAAACAAGATTATAATAGTTACAGTTAGAACATTAAAAATATCTTATGACAATATAAATTATTATGTATGAGGAATAGATATACAGATATAAACATGTATTTTTAGAAACATTTAGGATTGATTATTCAATATTTAAAAATAATCTTTTGTATTGGGGTTATTGGTGATTTTAATTTCTATACCTTGCTTTTTCCGTTCTCTACAATTCTCTACAATTATTCAAAAAATGAATTACATTCTCTACAATTGTTCAAAAAATGAACATATATTTCTTTATTAGTAAGAAGCTTAAATATTGCAAGTATTAATTTACTTAATTGGGGATTATCAGTGAAGGATTAGTAGTTGCATTTTTCCTCTAAAAAGCCTCTGAACTTCCTGACCTTAGTTTAACAGTGCAATGCAAAAGACTATATTAAAGCTAGTGTGAAATAATTTAGGTCAGCCAAAATGTACTAGGACTACCTATTTATAAACAATTGTCCCGTGTTCCATTTCCTAACAAAACCCCCCGTGTTGCACACCAGAAAGATTCAGTGCATCAAAGAGTACAGCTTGCTGCTCATGTCAAAGTGGGTAGAACCAGAAAGGTTACGGTACCCTATCTGACTATGAACCAGCACATGTGGAAAAATCTAAAATTAGGAGGTATTTGGTGATATCACTTGAGCCTATTTCTGGACTCCTGCAGGAAAACAAACCCAGGCACAAAAAAGAACTGCCAAATGAGTCAACACCAGCTGGTCTGGTATTCAACACTCATGAGCTGTTAGAGTTTCACAACATGTCTTACATGTGAGAAAAATCAATTGTCGTTAACTCTCTTATCCATAGGTGACCTCACTTCATAGATTACATAAGAACAAATGTATCCCAACAATATATGCCTGCCTAAGCAATTAAGGAGGCAAATTGCTCTTGAAATTTTAATATAAAAATGCCCCATGATAAGCCTACTTAAAAGATAAGTTTGGTAGACTGATATTTACTCTTGATGTTATTCTAGTGCATTCCAGACTCTCAGGTCCGTATTTGCTCTTAGCCATAGTGGCTTCAGTTATTAGCTGACCTGAAACTAGAAAAGGAGTGTAGTAGTTTAACACGAGTCTCCACTAAATAATCATAACAGCTTCTTTATCACTAATACGGCCCTGAAAGTCATTTTTTAAAAAAATATTTAATTTTATCTATTTATTTATTTCAGAGTGGGCAAGCATGAGCCAGGAGAGGAGCAGAGGGGAAGGGGAGAGGGAGAATCTCTCAAGCCTACTCCACGCTGAGAGAGGAGCCAGACCCAGCCTAGGACCCTGGTATCATGACCTGAACTGAAACCAAGGGTCCCACACACACAACTGACTGAGCCACCCAGGATCCCTTGAAAGTAATTTTTATAACAGGGCAAGGTCTCATTCCACAGCCCACTTTGTGTCCTAACCTCTGTCTATCTGAAAGATACATCCTCATTCTACAAAAAATTCTGGGAAGTTAAGCCATTGCCAAGGCCATTTGAAAGACTCAACTGACTCAAGTTTGATGCAGATTTAATAAAGCAAATGGGCCTAAGTTTATTCTAGTTCTCAGTCTATCTTTTCAGTTTGCTAAGTCATTCAGACCGTGGGAAGATTATGGCCTATGAATGTTTACAAGGGGTTCCTGCATTCACAGTTAAGCTTGAATGTGTGGCTTCCGACAGGAATGCTTGGAAAATAATCATCCACTCTTCTCCACCAATTCCTTATTATCCCAAGGGTTTGTTCAACAGATGGACATAATTTGCATACTTAACTACCACAGTTTTCATAATTGCATTTTCCCATTTGCTATTGTATTTGCAGTCTATTAGTTTTCCCTTAGAACTTCACTTTGAAAAATATGCACAACATGTATTAGTGACTATATTTCCTACATGGTAGACCTGCTTGCAAAATCTAGCACTTGGAAGCTTTAGGCAATTAAGATACATTGAAAATCTATTATCACATGTTGAACTCAAGTATAACATCTCTCAAACTTATTTGATGCTTATATTTTATAAGTCTTCGAGTTTTAGTTAAAATACTTTATAATACATTTTTATTTTGGGATATGACACAATTCAATAACTATGTAAATTTTTTAAATATTTAAATGGTAATTTTGTTTTAAATCTTTCATCAACTTCTAACAAATGCCTAGACCATTCAACCATTAAAAACAAAACAGGGTGCCTGGGTGGCTCAGTGGGTTAAAGCCTCTGCCTTTGGCTCAGGTCATGATCTCAGGGTCCTGGAATCAAGGCCCGCATTGGGCTCTCTGCTCAGTGGGGAGCCTGCTTCCACCTAGCTTCTCTGCCTGCCTCTCTGCCTACTTGTGATCTCTCTCTGTCAAATAAATAAAATCTTTAAAACAAAACAAAACAAAACCAAAAAATAATAGAGTCAATGGAAGTCATTTCTGAAGAGTTTATGAGGCTCACTGTATTTAAAAAAATGATTTTAAAATATATTTTTAATATGCATTTACAACATTGTCGCCTATCTATTATAGGGAAGGAACAAAGTACTTTGGGCCATTTCTAAAATCTGATTACTGATTCTCAAATAGAAACATCTGGTTCTAGATGTAATGTTGTATGACTTCACATGAGACACAGTTGTTTCAATGTTAAGTATCAAAAGCATATACTTTTCTTTAAATGTATAAAACATATCAGGATTCACAAAGAGGTTAATGCCCTTATAATCATGGGATTCATCTGCAGACATAAAATAAAATCTAATCAAAAATAGTGTATAGTAATATAAAACAAACATTATGTCTAGAAATATACTTCTTAAAACTCAGTTTGTTAATCGTGAGCTTTAAAGAAATGATCAAAGTGGGATAGTCCAGTAATGTAGGTTCAAATGTCCTTTTAATTTAAACCTTATTCTTCTGAATATCAATGGAAACAGTGTCTTCTTCTAGAGAGAATTTGACAACCTAGACGGACATGTGTTTGTCAGAATGGTTCAGGGCAAATGGTAATTTCAGTAAGGAGCGTTAGGTCAGTAAGGAGAATTAGGTCAGTCCTATACAACAAAGAAAGCTACCACATCCTATTTTTTTGGAATGTCTAGTATCAAGAGGAAGAAATACATTGTTACCTGAGCCTAACCTTTAACAGTCTTTGGCATTTAAACATAGAACACTTACACAGAGAACACTTACAAAGTAGTCTCTGCGTAAATTAAGGAAAGATTAAATATAGAAAAACTTTTTTTTAAAAGATTTTTTATTTATTTGACAGAGAGAAACACAGCCAGAGAGGGAACACAAGCAGGGGGAGTGAAAGAGGGACTCTGGGATCATGACCTGAGCTGAAAGCAGAGGCTTAACCACTGAGACACCCAGGCACCCCTAGAAAAACCTTTTTTAACCAAATATCTTTTCCTTGAGGCATAATCATGTTACCTACATGGGACTATTACTCAGGTTGTTTGAGTTACAATGTAATAAACCTGAAGTTGTAGCTGGCCCATTAAATATATTTTGTATATAGGAGCAAACGTCTCATTATTTCATTAGGTTTTCATAATACTATCCAAGTGTTAATAAAACAAAATATGTGTAATTGTTTCATTATCAATTACTCCCTTTTTATGTCTCCTTTACATTATCATGACACTGCTCTATTCATGTAGTTATATTTCATTTCAGATAGTGAAAAGGGAATTAAAAGGTATATGTAAAAAAATAAAATGCATCAGGTATAATAGGATTGAGTACAGCTGTTATAGCAGAATAGTCATAATGGATTGAACATCTTATTATATATTAGCATTGCTGAGAGTTTACAGCTGTGATTCCGTAGGAAATAGGATGACTTTTGAGTCCAGAAAATATAGAAGGCAACAGTTAAAACATTACACAAATAAGAGCTTCAGGGCAGGAATGTGAGAATGAATGTGTAAGAAAGGAGAAGAAAAGGAGAATTCTCCAGAGAAGGAGAATATAAGCTGGTACTGAAGAGTACAGTACAAAATATTATGTGTGGTGTTGAAGAGGTAAGGAGTAAACGTCTTCACATCCCAGAAAAGGCAAACTATGGACCTCTATTCTTTTTTTTTTTTAAGATTGTATTTATTTATTTGAGAGAGACACACCCACAAAGAAGAGTAGAGGGAAATGCAGGTTCTCCACCAACCAGGGAGCCCAGCACAGGGCTCAATCACAGAACTCCAAGCTCATGACCCAAGCCAAAGCAGACATCCAACCAACTGAGCCATCCAGACACCCCTGATCTCTGTTCTTAATGAACACAGATGTAAAACTGTTAAGAGAATTTTGGGAATTCTATAGCACTCCGTAAATCAAATAGAAAAGATAATAAAGCATCTCCTAATAGGTTTATGTTAAGAATTTAAAGTAGGCTTAGCATGCAAAAATCTACTAAAATAATCCAGCATATTAATAGACAAAAAAGAAAAAAATATGATTGTCTCAAAAGATGCATTAAAAGTATACTTAACAGGGTGCCTAGGTAGCTGCTTTGGTTAAGCCACTGCCTTTGGCTCAGGTCATGATCCTAGAGTCTCAAGATCAAGTCCCACATCGGTCTCCCAACTCGGCAGGGAGTCTGCTTCTCCTTCTGACCTTCTCCCTTCTCATGCTCTGTCTCACTCACCTTCTCTCTCTCAAATACATACATAAATAATTAATAAATAAATAATAAATTAAATCTTTTTTAAAAAAGTATATTTAGCAGAAATCTCAAAGCCATTCGTGATAAAAACTCAGCATAATATAAACAGAGAGAAATTTCCTCAACATCATTAAAAAATCTATGATAAACTTAAGTTAATAGCATTGTTTAATGAAAAAAGACTAAATGCTTACACTGTAAGATCTGGAACAGGAAAGAGTGTCTGCTCTCACTACTTTACTGGAGTTTCCAGCCAAAGTAATAAGGCAAGAGAAAGTAAAACGTACGCACATGGAAAAGGAAGATATAAAACCAACTTTGTGTGCAGACAATATGATCACTTGTCACTTAAAGAATTTGCAAAAAAGTTAAATCTAATAAGGAGTATAGAAAGATTTCAGAATATAAGAGCAATATATAAAAGCTAATTTTATTTTATATATTAGCAATGAACAATGAGGATTGAAATCACAAAATAATATCATTAAAGAATCAAAAAATGAAATGCCCAGAGTTAAATTTCATAAAAGATGTACAAATTGTAGTGTACAATAGACTGTTATTCAACAATAAAAATCAATGGACTATTTATACACACAACAGAGGTAAATATCAAAGTAATAATGATGAGCAAAAGATAGAAAAAAATATAGTACATACTGCATGATCCTGTTTCTACAAAATTCTAGAAAATGCAACTACATTATGGTGAAAAAAGGCAGATCACTGTTTGCCTGGGGAGTGTGGGGGAGGAAGAGCGATGATAAAGGCACACAACAAAACTTTTGGGGGTGATATATTCTTAATTATCTTTTTTTTTTTTAATGATTTTATTTATTTATTTGACAGAGAGAAACACAGCCAGAGAGGGAACACAAGCAGGGGGAGTGAGAGAGGGAGAAGCAGGCTTCCCGCCGAGCAGGGAGCCCGATGTGGGGCTCGATCCCGGGTCTCCAGGATCATGACCTGAGCCGAAGGCAGAGGCTTAACCAACTGAGCCACCCAGGCGCCCCTCTTAATTATCTTAATATGTGTATGGTTCATAAATACATATGTTAATATTTATCCAACTGTATGTTTTAAATAGAGGCATTTTTTTTTTGCATGTCAAATATACTACAACAAAACTGAAACTAATTATCTGTAAAGATAATTGACAAGAAGTCAAGAATTTATCATAACTAAAGGTGAATGAAGCCATGGCTGTATTTCTTATTGGTAAATTGACCCACCTTGTCAGAATGCATTTAAACATCAAGGCTGTTTTCATGTCCACAGTAATGTGTAAGGCTAAAGAAGCCAACATAAGGGAAAAGAGGCTCTGGATTTAGGCCTATGATGTGTGAAGAAGAAAATCTGAAAATATGAGACAGAATAGAAAGAATAGGATCAATTTAGAATAAATACTCTTCTACCATTAGCTTTGAAATTCATTTCCCCCCAGATTCCTATGTCTGGTTGTGGTGAAATTAGGACAAAAAATAGACTCAATTTTAGTCCTCGAACATCTTTCTTATTTATTTATTTATTTATTTATTTATTTATTTATTTATTCATTCATTCATTCATTCATTCATTCATTCATTCATTCATTTATCTCTAGCTTCTTTTTAATAACAGAAGTGCTGTTTTTCATTTGTTTGATTTCTTTAAACTTCCATATAACATTTCATCTCAGCAAATAATGGTAAGCTAAGATATTGAAGCTATGTGACTATAGTAGACCTAACAAGACATGAGACTAGAGCAGTACCAAGATTTGTTTCAGGTACAGTTATGTTTAATCAATCAGCTCTCATAACGGATTAGGATACTGTGACTTAGAGGGATCAGATCACTAGACCAGTATTCATTTATTCAAGCAACATATGAGTCCCTACTATGTGCCAGGTGCTCTGCTAGACTAAAGGACATAATAATAATGAATATAGCTTTACTTCAGTGTTAGAGACAGGGATTGAATCCGAATTTATTTTTCTGTTGCTGATTATAACATACTGCATCTTTAGTATCATATAAAATCAATCGCCTTGAGGATTTGCCTGATTTAAAAGAATATCTAGTTCTAGGGCTTAGATAAGATCAATGGACATTTTTCTTTCTGATGGATGAAGAAACAGTACAATTTACCTCTAATTAAGTGAGCTGATGGCTATAAATTTTATAACCTCGCTACTTCTCTCTGAATGTGATCAAGAGACTTGCCATAACATAACATTTCCCTAGCGGAAAATAGGCAGACTATGCAAAATGTCACCATGACTCCGCTGGAGAGAAGAGAGGGGGTGGAGAAGAGAGAGAGATGGGGTGGAGAGGAGAGAAATGGTTATGCTTCAAAAATAGAACGTTTAAATGTTGATACAAATTTCTGCCTCTAAACTAGGGCTTGCATTTTCACAGCCTAAGGCGATTGAGTCTCCACCGTCTCTTTACATTTTATAATGGGTTTTGCCTGATACCTTTCAAAAATCTTGGGGAGGGAGTTATTCAAAGAAAGGCTTCTTTAGTGTCATGCTTATTTCTTCCTGAGGTCACTGGTTTGAGGATAATAGTTTCCTTTGATTATGAAACCTGAGTGGTTTCCACATTTATATTCTGCCTTGGACAAGAATTTGCCCACAGCTGAAAAGGCTAGTGTTTTCAAGACAAGATTAATTTTCTTCTCATGTTAAATATTAATGTTTTTTGTATGTTTATTACTTGTTCATTTTGTGTATTAAAAAAATCCTCTTGGCTGTGGCGGTTTGACCATAATATATATTTTGTTAGTGAGATCGGATATTCCATAATATCACAGACCTGTGTTTATTGTTTCATTACGAGTTCTCATCAATGTCTCCCCACCTGTACAGTAGCGGTAACTCCACTGAACTGGTTTAGAGCGAATACTCTGCTCTCTTTCTTGTAAGATGTACCCTTCACACTGCTACCATAGTTCCTTTCAGAAATCCCATAAGATCCTAAAGGAAGAAAAATGAAAGATATACATCTTTTCCCCATCAATGAGTATATGCATAGCAATAGTGATAGTAATAACTATGAGTGCCTGGCTTATAAAACTCCTCACAATCTGGCCCCAACCTCTCACTTCAGCCTCCTATTTTACCTGCCATGTATACCAATCATCCAGTCTGGATTTATAATCCCAGACCTAATGACGTTGTGCATGTATGCCTGTCCTTATGCACTCAATTAAATATATATATGTATACATATAACACATATATATGTATATGCATATGTATGTGTGTGTGTGTGTGTATATATATATATACACACACACACACACACACACACACCCGTATTTGGAATCAGGCCCTTGCAGCAAATCAAGCCCTTTAAAGTTACAAAACTTCAGATTGACAGCAAGGTTCTATCAGTTACTGTGTAACATTGGGTATGTTAAATTATCTACAGTTCATTTACCTAATTTAGAATAATAAAGTCACTATCTAAGAGCTTTGGGAGGAATAAATGTAGTAATGTATGTAAAGTGCATGGCATGAGATTCACATAGAGAGCCTTCAGTGATCATTCTTTTCTCTCAATGTTACAATCTACTGGTATCCCACTCATTCTTTAAGCCCCAGATAAGAAGGAATCTCTCTGTGAATTGCCACTTGGCCCTTCTTAGAGAGTTAACCGTTCTATTATTGCATTCTTAAAGTACATCTAACCTACACCTGCACTCCCTTCAATGTGCTGTAATACTTGTTTCAAGGCATCATCATTACACTTCCATTTCCCTCCAAGCAGAGATATTGATTAATGCAGTTCTGCACCCCTTGTGCCCATCACCATGTCCTGTGCATGATAGATGGTTAATAAAGGTCTGTTACATACAGGATCCTGTATGCAACTTTTCAAATCTAGTGAAGGGCATGTCAGAGATCACACAGAGCAATTTTTGATGGACATTATAGAGACACAGGCACAGAGATATGCGTTTATCGTCAGTGGAAATTTTTTTCATACTAAAGCTACTTATTACATTGAAGGGGAATAAAAGTCCCTCTTGCATTCTGTATATAAATTGGGAACCATCTCATCAAAAGACAAAATTTTAAAAAATGTTTCAAATTAGCTCAAATTGTAGAGCACCTGTTGAAAATGTAATGTTCTATGTGAATAAAGTTGTCTGAGGGACTGAAATTTGAACAATGTTGAACACCGGAAGAAAAACTATGTCTGCTGCCTTTTCTTTCTTTTTTTTTTTTTTTAAGATTTTATTTATTTGACAGAGAGAAACACAGCAAGAGAGGGAACACAAGCAGGGGAGTGAGAGAGGGAGAAGCAGGCTTCCCGCTGAACGGGGAGCCCAATGTGGGACTCGATCCCGGGTCTCCAGGATCATGACCTGAGCCGAAGGCAGTCGCTTAATCAACTGAGCCACCCAGGTGCCCCTGTCTGTGGGGTCATGTGCTAGGTGACCCAACAGATACTACACTGTAAATACTGACATACTAGCCTTTTTCTCTCATTGTAAAGTACATATTTAGATAGAAAAAGGAATGGTTTGTTTTTTAATGATGCGGTTGGTATAAGTTTGTTGGATGCATGAATGAATGAATGAACTTGAGGAATTAAATTTGGAAAGATATTATAAGCCAATTCAGTGATTCAACATTTTCTATCAAGAAGCAAGCATGGAATGTTGAAGAAATATAAACCACATTAGGAACTTGATACTCTTTTTTTCTTCTCTTTTTTTTTTTAAAAATTTATGTTGGTCTCCTGAGCATCTTTCTGTCTGTTTGTGCCTCTCAAATCCTCTAACAATTGTATGGCCACAAAACTGGCTAAAAGAATGCCCGAAGTTTGAAAAACAATTATGCAAATTACTAGATATATATTCCTTGGAAGTTTATTTTACCTGTCTAAACATGGATCTCACTACCCAGAAAACAGACGATTAATGTTTAACTCTTCTGGTCATTTAAAGGATTATCTGCAAAGCACATGAACAATGCCAAACAGAAAGCAAAACCTCAAGAGAGTATAGATACTTTATTCCTCCTCCCTTCTCTCTTGTTCTCCCCTCCTCCTTCTTGCCTCCTCCTTCCTTCTCTCTCCTCCTTTCTAGCCTTCCACTTCTTTCTGCTCCTCACTCTCTTCTTTCTCTTCCTCTTTCTCCTCCTCCTCCTTCCCCTCCTCTTCCCCCTCCTCTACCTCCTCCTCTATCTCCTCCTGTTTTTTTTTCTCCTCCTCCTCATCTATCATCATCATTTCACAATCCTTCTAAAGTTGTTTATTTAAACTTTGCAGGAGTTATAACTATTTAAAACATAGATATTCAGGCAGTTAATGCTAGTAGATGTACTGTGAACACAAAATAAATACTCATTAACTGCATGGGTATTCTGTAGAGACAGAAAATTGTTCTAAGGAAATTTTTTTTTTTGCATGCACAAAATGCAACTGAAACTTTACTAGAAGATTTAACATTTTTTAAAATATTTTATTTTTTTTTTATTTGACAGAGTAAAACAGAGTTAGAGAGGGAACACAAGCAGGGGAAGTGAGAGAGGGAGAAGCAGGCTTCCCACCGAGCAGGAAGCCGGATGGGATGTGGGGTTTGAGCCCAGGACTCCGGGATCATGATAGGCAGCCGCTTAACGACTCAACCACCCAGCACCCCGATAATTTAACATTTTTAACCTTTGATTAAAAGGTATTATATAAATTAAAAGTAGTTTCATTAGTCATTTTTCTTATTAATGAAAAAATGTGTATAACTAGAGGAACAGTGGTATCTCAAATTTCCATGCCTAAATGATACATTCTGAGTTAGACTTCATAAGGTTGCAACTTGAATTTAATCAGAAATGATTAAGATCCATGCTTCAGAAAATTGAAAGGTAAGCTAGGGATATTTTCCTCCTAGATAAATTAAAATAATAAGATCCCTATTAAAACTCTATGAATTCTCTGATTAGTTAATCACCAGACAATAGATTAGGCATAAAATCTATTTCTACACAGTAACTTATAAACAATGTTTTAGTGGAATTTTTACTTTCATAATTTACATATACATTACCATGTACTCTGAAAATTTTATGGGGCAACATTTTATGGATTCAGCATTATTCCCAGTTATAGTTGTTGTCATATTTGTGCCATTTCCACAGATATTTTCCCCTTAAAGACCTAACATTATTTGTGCTTTTAATGTTGGTTTATGGGGTTACAGAATTTTTTTTTTTTTAAAGCTCACACATCTCACTGTTTTTCATATTTATTTGCATTCTGTCTTGGTTTCTTCCTTAAAATCTAGAGGAGCGAGAAGAGGACTGTGTTCCAGATGGTAAAGTAAGTAATGCAGCAAAGACATAAAATGAACAATGGGAAGTTGTAGTACTGATTAGAGATACAGAACAGGAAACAACAAGTGTTGGAGAGGATGTGGAGAAAGGGGAACCCTCTTACACTGTTGGTAGAAATGCAAGTTGGTGCAGCCACTTTGGAAAACAGTGAGCGTGGAGATTCCTTAAAAATTTAAAAATAGAGCTACCTTATGACCCTGTAATTGCACTATTGGGTATTTACCCCAGAGAAAGAGATGTAAAAAGAAGGGCCATATGTACCCCAATGTTCATTGCAGCAATGGTCACAATCACCAAACTGTGGAAAGCCAAGGTACCCTTCAACAGATGAATGGATAAAGAAGATGTGGTCCATATATACAATGGAATATCACACCTCCAGCAGAAAGAATGAATACCCAACTTTTGTAACAACATGAACGGGACTGGAGGAGATTATGTTGAGTGAAATGAGCCAAGCAGAGAAAGTCAATTATCATATGGCTTCACCGACTTCTGGAGCATAAAGAGTAACATGGAGGACAGTGGGAGAAGGAAAGGAAATGTGAACTGGGGTAAATTGAGGGGGAGATGAAGCATGAGAGACTTTGGACTTTGACAAGCAGACTGAGGGTTTTAGAAGGGAAGGGATGGGGGATGGGGCCGTCTGGTGGTGAGTACTGAGGAGGGCATGTATTGCATGATGCACTGAGTGTGGCGCATAAACGCTAAAAAAATTAAATTTAAAAATTCAAACAAATAAAAAAATAAAAATAAGACGTGAGGGTTAAATACTGTGAAGAGGAAGCAGGGAGGGGACTGAGACTCTGAGTTGGTACCGTCACGGGGGGTCCATAGTAATTTTTAAACCACTATTTCCATATTAAGAACATACATAAAGAATTAAGCTTACAACCAAATGAATCCTCTGACTCTAAGGGAGATTTTTGACAAGCAAAGCAGTATTGAAAAAACATTTGGAAACGAAACTTAGGGAATGGGGGGAAATAAGGTACTTACCAAAACAGGAAAAACTACGTTCTCATTGTGGGACA